>CP135554.1:915993-1079393 GCA_032402905.1 Khaya senegalensis | reverse complement strand
TATTATTATTATTATTATTATTATTATTCTGATTGTAACACTAGTATACAAGAATGGTATAAAATAAGAACCTGCCTGAGATTTATTATAAAGCTTGTTTGCTGCAGCACCTAAATGTGAACCTTAATTTCCATTCTATTGATGAACAATAAATTTTGTATGGCTGATTTTGTTTTATTTTTTGAGACCTTTTATCAACTTTATTAATATTTTGAATCATTGTTTTATCAAAATTAATTTTATATCAAATTTAGAATTGATAGTTAATAAAAAATAATAATAAATCTGAACTCTATTTATTATTATTATTATTATTATTATTATTATTATTATTATTAATGGTCAAAGGTATGTCACGAGATTTTTTAATATTCAAGTAAAATCAAAACAAAAATTATTATATTTTATTTGGAGTTGCACCTTCCTAGCCCTTTATCTTTTGACTTTGTTATTCAATCTATGCACATTTTTCCTGTCGTACACTTAAATTAAATCAAACTATACGGCTGAAATAGTTGACTTCAGCAGTTTACGCGGACAAAAAAATTATGAGGAATCTGGCAGGAAAACACGTACGCAATCGAAGTAATGGCCAGTACTCACTTAGATTTATAATATAAAAGAGCACATATGGTAGAAGCAACTAGCAGTGTTCTTGTAAAAGCTATATAGCAATCAAATCTTTGTCATGGATAAAATTGCTGCTTGCTTATTTCTGTTCGTGCTCATCCATGGCGTGATATTACAGAATTCCCACATGAGCAAGAGCAATGCTGTGATGGCAGAAGTGATTGATGTTCACGATATGGATGCGATTGAAGCTGATTCTCATAGTTTGTCGGCAAAAATGAAAGTGGAGTTAGGCAGGAAAATTAAAAGGGCGCCACTGCCTTCAAGGCCTTCTCCTATGCCCAACAGAGCTGTTCATATGTTTGATCCTACAACGCCTAATCTTCCTCGCGTTTTGCTTCCTCCACCAACATCGCCGCCGCCTCCTTCATCTTACAGCCCTTAATTTTGTGTGATTACATACCCATTTCTTTGCGTTGTATTATATGTTTCCTGAAGTTAATAATAGTCTCCGGATATAAAAGTATCCAGGCTTGCACGGCATACATGTCAGTTATGCACACTTTCTTAAACATAATTATATTTTTCTTAACTCCCTCCAGGAATTGGATGAATCTCAAGCTAAGAATTTCTCTTCGTTTTAATTTTAACTTTTCCAAACAACTTCAATTTCATTTCAGCTGAATCTTCTCTTGGATGGAATTTCTTTGCAATGGAGAAGCAACAATTAAGCAACAAGCTATAGCATATACATGCTAAGTTTTGTAAGCGAATTCCATATATGAAATTGCTTAACACTTGTATATACACAACGAGCATGAATAATTGGGGTTTTTCATTTTGTATATGTATGCTGTCATTTAAAATTAAAAACCCCAATTACTTATGCGAGTACTGATCAATTTTATACAAATCCGAATAATTAGTAAATTAACAAAACAATTTCGCCGTAAACTAAATTCTTCTCAAATTGTTACCAAGAAATTAACTTGTAAGTCTAACGTTTCGTGTGAGATTTAAATACTTTAAAAGTGACCGATCAAGAGTTTTTAAATGTCCACTTTCCCAAGTCTTCTACTTACTCTCCTCAATTCATCATTGTTTAAAACTCCTCAAGTCAACGTACCAGCTCTGAAGTGGGTAGAATTCAGTTTATTGAACAACCCAATTGGGTATTCTTCTTCTTCCTTTTTTTCTTCTTTTTTTTTTCTCCTAACTTAATTTAACACAACTTTCCATCACTAGCTTTTGCAAATTCACGCCCATTTTATTTTAAATAAGACATTATATAAATTAAACTATTTAATTATGATCTAAAACAAAATTTGAATCGTAAATTTTGTACATTATTTTAAAACTTTTGCCAGTTAAATTAATTAACACTAACAATAAGAACTTCCATTAATTAAAGAGAAATTAAAGGATTAATTACTGAAAATTTTGAATGATGTTTCTACCTTTGAATCAAGAAATGATACTCAACCCTCTGATCAACTAGGCCATTTATTAAGTATTCCATGCATGTGCTTTCGTGATTAAAGTAAAGCGCGTAATTGAAGTTAGACTCAAGATTATATATTGACACATATAATTAATAACAATCTTCAGAATTTATATTGGATATTATATGAACATACGCTACTTCTTAGAAGCTTACCACACTTTTATTCTATATAAGTAGCTAGCAAACTTCTCTCTTCTAAGTTCCATAACCCCAGAGCTCTACATTTATCCGTATATAGTGCACCAATGGAGGCAGCTCTTCGTTCAAGTCTGCTTGCTGCAATTACGTTGCTCGTCTTCTGCATACTTGGACTGGCTGCTCAAACTTGCGATGGCAGCAGCATAAAAACTTTGCTGCATTTGTCTGATCAATCTCACGATCAGCGTCAAGATGCGAGAATGGCCTTGCAGGTTGTGAAACATGTCGGCTTTACTGATGTAATCAGAAGGAGGCCTCCTACATATTATCCCTTATTTTCTCCAAAGCCCGGCTTTCGACATATTCAGGGTGCAGCGGTGCCGCTTCTTGTGACGGTGCTTCCAGCACAGCGCAACATCCCATAATATCTGTATTCGACAAGTACGGTACTGTGGATCTATGTTCTTTATGTGTCAATAAGTTTGTGATAATAGATGATCATCAGCATGTTGATCGATATATGATTTCTTAAGAAAATTTGTTCATCATTGTGTTTTGAAATAATTAATATAATATTTGTTTCTTTGGGTTTTAATTGTTAATTGTGATGAAACTGGATACCTTTGAACATTGAACATGATATATCTTCCACACAAACGCGATAGTATTGCGAAAATTAAGAGGGTTCCTCCTAAATTAATCAGATATTTGCATCGGTGTCTGGCATTGAACGCGGTCAGGGTGCGTCAACGCTACCTGTGAGGCTTAGCCTCCGGGCTTCATATAATGCCTAAGTGGAATGCTCTACCTTCAAACTATTTCTTATTCTCTCTGTATATAGTATTAATCATCGATAGGCTTATCAATCTGCTAATAATAAAATAGTAATCGTTCGTGCTTGTTTTAGAAATAATATTTGTTTCCTTTGCTCGTTACAGAATTGAATATGGATGAATATGTTATCTCTAAATGAGATGAATATGGATGCCGAAGGAAATTGAATGGCTTCTTTCCAAGTTGAAATGCTTACCTTCAATTGCTTCATAATCCACTGCAGGAACTCATGTAAATTTCAATTTTGACACACTGGAGACAAGTGTTGATTCAAAAAAATTAGAAGCTTTGCCAGCTCTGAACTGGGTGAGTGAATTTCGATTTAGTGATCACCAATTTGACTTCTTTTGCTCTTTCATCTTTTGATTAATTAGCTAGCATTTTCAATCATTAGCTCCTCAAATCGGTTCAAAATACTCGATTGACAAATTTGGATTCGAATTAATTAATCCCTTGCAAGTTCTGATGACATTGTTGACATTAGTGCCTTAGCATCAAGAAATGTTATTAAATCTCTAGCGATCATCAACTTGATATTAACTATTTCACACTTGCGCTGTTGTTCTTAATTAAACTTCAAAACAAGTCATAATGAATAATCTTATATCAACATACATGCCATCTCTTAGAATTATCTCATTCATTGTAGTTATTTATGGCTGCAGTGTGCTTATGCTTTGCTTCTATGGAAGCAGCTTATATGATTGTATAAGTGAGTCTTTTAAACTTTTTTTTAGATTTATCTCATTTATTGCTTATTTTTCTAAAAAAAATTCAACTTGAAGTTTTGTAATAATTTTATGTCGTATAACTGACTAAAGAAGTTTAATATTAATATTAAAATTTTAAATTATTAGATATAATTACAATATTAAAAGTTTATTTTATGCTTGATAAAAATAAGGATTTAAGATTAGTATTGTATTTAATGAGATACAGACTTTAAAAATTTAATAGAAAACAAAAAAAATATTGAAAGTTTAAACACAAAACTTATAATTTTGTTCTATGAAAGTTGAGTTTATTGGGTAAAAATCTAACATTAATATTGAAGTCAATTACTACCGATCTACATTAAAAATAAAACAATAATAATAAACAACCATAAAGATAATTTCACAGCAACATGCATGCATGCCATTTGTTAGAAGTTTACTGTATTTTTGAGCTAGACAAAGACCGACAAAGCTCTTGTAATTTCCACAACTCAGTGTTAATCGTAACATTCAACTATAACAACATAGCAATAGAGGCAGCTAGCTGGCGTCTGCTTGCTGCAATTGCGTTGCTCGTCTTCTGCATACTTGGAACGGCTGCTCGAACTTGCCATGGCAGTAGCAGCAGGAAAACACTGATGCACTTGTCTGATGGGAGAATGACCTTGCAGGTTGTGAAACACGACGGTAGGGCAACAATCAAAAGGATTGCTCCAAGATTTTATCGGGTATCTGCACCGGTGTCGGGCATTTCACGTCATCTTGGAGTACCACCAGCGCCACCTGGTGGCACTCCAAACAAAATCTCGTCTGTATATACAGGACGGCATGCACATATCATCCAGAAACACAAATACATCACCGTTATTACTTCTCTCTTTCGAACCCAAAGGCCTTAATCGACCGCAGACTGTTATGCTCGGCATCTGTTTACTGTGTTTTAAGTCTCGAATTCAAAAACTGCAACAAAATGAAAAACCACGATAGGAAGCAATTAAATATAAGAAACCGTTTCTTCTCTTTTCATAGAGAAGTAGGACCGGGAAGATTCTATGTGTTGATGTTTACCCCAAGTCGATCTAAGCAATTCGTCTCAATCACAATATCAATCAACCAGAACTAATACGATAACTAAGAACACAAGAAATTATTCAAGTAAATCAAGAAGAAAACAGTCCAGAAAATTTCGAGAAGCTCTCTTTATTCTTTGTTTTTGACTTCTGTTAACCAGGATACAAAACTAATGGTAACTACAGCTTCTATACCCATTGTTCTACCCATGTAATTTTCTCATTTGTTAAGCCAACAAATGACTACAATACCGTTCTACTTAACACAACTAGAAAAACAGAATTAATCTCATCACTATGCTTGTGTTTGGTTTTCGAGAAAACTAAGGAAAAGACAAGATATTTTGAACAGGTAGTAGTTCGAGATGAATTTGTTCTCTTTCGTGCTCCATGCTTCTCTATACATTTCAACGCAGCATTACTTAGCAAAGTTTACTTGTAATTAATCATTTTTAATCCAGACTTTATGGGATCTTCTACGTTTATTCATAAGACTCATGTGAAAGAAAAACTTTGACCTTTTAATTGCGCCACCAACAACATTTGACCCAAATTTGCCGGTGTAATGGTAGCCGGTTCTGTCTATTATCATTAGAAACGCTTTAAGGAGATCTTAGAGAGAGATGATTTTGATTGTCAATAATCTAAGTTATTTCTTTGGTTATAATTATCTGAATAATTACACGATATAATATGAACTTTAAAAACAAATGTTTGGCTGAAAGTTCAACAAAAAATCAAAAAAGAAAACAGTTTTCCAATGTAATTTTCAAACTGGTATAAAATATGAAAGCAATAAGAATTTTTTTTTATTTAATTTCTCTTTATGAGATTATATTCAAATAATATCCTAAATTCCAAGTTGTTGTATCATAGTTTTTGGAGAACTGTTCTCAAGACTATGAATCTAGTTGTCTCCCCTCTAATTAATTATCTCTTCAGACTAAAAACTACCTTCTCATTTTTTTTAACAGTGACAATTTGATTTGATCACTTGTTCTTATTTGTGGATAATATTAGTTTTTAACCCCTTCCAAGTTTGTTCATTATTGACCACTTATTCTTATCTCAAGGTAATGTTAATTCTTTTACTTAAATCTTATAATCCTTTCAATTCTAATATTAAAGGTATTCAAAACCACAACTTCTTGATTTGGTTACTCATCCATGATTTTTGTTTGACTATTTTTTACAATAACATTAATTTTATGATCCCTCTAATAATTGATATGAAAAAATTTAAATTTTAAATTTTTTATACTGTTTTTAATTTTATAGTTATTATATTTAAAAAATATATTAATTTAATTCATAATAATTAACCGTAACAATAAAAATAGTGAAGAAGGAATCGATACTATTAAAATTGTCATGATCATTGATGTTATAATGATAGAAACAAACTAGATCAATAATAGAGTTATCTACTTGCCCAAATTGACAAAAATTTGAGCCCCACTGAATAATGTAAACATTAATGATATCCCTCCATTATCTCAAAAATTTACAAACTAAACAGAATGAAGGGTCATTATCCAACAGAAAGAACCATTCATCTCCATTCTCCACCACCTCAGAAATGTTTGAAGTTGCTGCAGTACATCACCATGGACCAGAAGTCTCAGAAATTGTAAGAAGCTCTTCCAAATACTCAGCTCCTAAATCCTCCAACACCACCACATTTTCTAGTCTCATTTCCTTGTCTTTGATCTTCTTCTTGCTCTCTCCTCTCCTCTTCATTGAATGCTTCTTTTTCAAAGTCAATACAGGTGAAAATCCCACCTCGAAATCATACTTTATTTCTCGAAGTGACTCGTAAACTTTCTGGACAGGAAAATTGAGTACAGCAGTTGAACCCCTCAATGCAAATGCAGCTTGATCATAAACTAAAGCTGCAGCCTCAGCCGTATCAAACGTTCCCAACCAAACTCTGACCCCATTTCTCGTCGAGTCCCTTATCTCCGCCGCAAATTTCCCCGACGGCCGCCGCCTTACCCCTCTGTAGGAAACTTCTTCGACATGTGATTCTTCAGCATGAGCAGCTCTTGAACTCACTTCATATTGATCATCTCTGATGTTATTATTGTTTGAAGAAATGGTATGCAAAGAACTTTCTGGGGCTTGGTTAAGGACTCCTAAAAGAAGCATCTCTTGGGAATCGTTTTCATTGAAAGGAAGGTGTTGGCCATGGAAGTTGTTACTGAATGCACAAGTGTTGGATGCAGAGAAAGAGTCGAGGGAATTATTAGTATATGAAGAAGAAGAATATTCAGGGGAGAATTGTGAACGAGGGTATTGAAAGTATATTGAAGAATCCATGAATGAATTTGAATTCTTCTTCTTCTTCTTCTTCTTCTTCTTCTTCTTCGTTGGTTTGAAGCGTTTACTTGTTTAGGAAACAAAGGATGATTATATAGACATCGGAGAAGGAACTAATAAAGCTTAAAAAAACTAATAAAAAAAGAGGTGAAAAGGATGGAAAGATGGCAAGAATGCATGAATATATGGGTGGTGGTGGGCACTAGCAAAATTTTGGTCATTGTTGGGACCCAAATTAGAAGGGACGTGATTCGATGCACGTGAGTCAAAGGGAATGATCATAGCGGGGGCATGGCGGCCTGCCAGGTCGGATTTTATGCATATGAGAATTCAATGTGACCTCAGATAGATGATTTCACTTGTTTGTCAACTTGGCTCTCCTAGATAGCTACTCTCTTGGCTCATAACTTCGTAGCGAGATTCCCTGTTGACCATCTTTAATTTTACTATACATACGTCATTCTCTGCAATCTGATTAATTTGCTTTCACAACTAACAATTTAAGACTTTGTAGATGAGCAAATACAATGCTTTGCATCACCATAAATGAGCAAACAAACAAAGATATGTGTATTAATTGCATACTATTTGCATTTAAATTTTCTTATATGTGATCACTGAAAATGAAACAAATCCAGATGGTGAAATTTGTTAGAAGTATCACTTAAAATTTTGCCCAAGATGAAAGAGAATTAACTTGTTTATTTCGGAACAAACTTTACCTTTGTCTATGGTTTAAATTATCTAGCACTCACTACATCAGTTCATCGGGTTTTGGCATCACCATTTCTCAAAGAAATGTGGAAGTATCCACGGCACACAAGTTTTCGCGCGCATCTTCATTAGGCAACGAGCAAAATCAAAAGAAAGAGAATAATCTACCCAAGAGCTTGATTAATTTCTATATTTTTGGATGATTAGAGTATTAAATCTGGTTTACAGTCTCTAGTATGATGGATTAATTATAGGAAAGGGGTTTCCAAGTCATTGACTGGAAAATGTGTTCTTCTTGTCAAAATTAAGAATGTTCCGACTTCACAGACACTATGATTTTTGAGAAAAAAAATTTATTAGTTCACGATTGGTGAATTGGCTGCCATTTGGTCTCCAATTCTGTGTTGACCAATTATTTTATTTCTTCTATGCTTAAAGTGGAAACCCTTCGGTTAATTTTGCACGAGAGGTATTGATTTAGACGGTGACAAAGTTGGTCACTGGTCTTGCTTTCATATTGAAGCTGAGTCAATTCAACCACTTTATCAAGTGGTAACTTCTTATTGGCTAGCTATATCCTAATTAGTAATTAAGTCCTATATACCGGTGTAACTTTGATGATGACATATCCTCGTGTTGAAAGTTTATTATAAAATTTTAGACCATCATTTCTTCCACATTTCCTTTCTACCCACAGTTTGGCTGTCCAGAAAATACAAGAAAACTAGGCTCGCACACTATTATATTTATATAACATTTTCTGAATCAGTCAACTTTTCATCATTTTTGACCAATATTACAATAACGATGTTTATTAGCCATCCATTATTAACCTAATACTGTTGTTTATTAACCCAACTTTTGACCAATATTGACCCATCGATGTTTATTAGTTTGATTGAAGTTTATATTGTGGTCCTAAAAAAAATGATGTTGACATACACCGAAAACCTAATTAATGGAATAACACATTAGAAATAGAATTTCTCTAAAACGAAGATGTCTGAATCTTGTCAACCATTAATGTTATTGAGTGTGTACATGATTTCATGGATCATTATTGCAGTTACTTCTCTGGGTAATTGAGGATTTTTTGAAAGAAGAAGAAGAAGAAGAGAATTGAGATTATAAAAGTTTTGTTTGGCACATGCATCTGTACTTGAAAAACTTTTCTGGAACGTGCATGAACCTAAGTGCAGCATCAATAGTTGCCATAAATTTAATCTACACGTTTATTTAACTGCACAAATTACACAGATACACACACAAATTTGAACTAAAAACTACTTTTGGCCTGGTCAATTAATTCCTTCTTTCTTTTGTCTCATTGGTTAGCCATCTTTTGTTCGACTAATCTTAATATAAACAAGATTTGTTATTGAAATCTTAGCTATCTGTTACGTAGCATAATTCTTCTATAACTTAATGCCATCATTTTACCATCGAAGTCAAATCGAAACTTGATAAGAACTACAGGTATATTCAATCAGAATTTTGGTTCGTTGCATATCGAAAGAAATACAAATTTTGATCATAATTTATATGCAGTGTTCGAATATGACTTGCTATAGTGTTATTCGTACTCTTTTTGGTGCTTGACAAAGGCAATTACCATTTAAGGTAATTTATTATCTTGAACTATATTTGTAAACTACTTGGATTAGGGTTAATGATTTGGGTTTTACGGCCTTGAAATATATGAACAGCTGATTAATTCCAAGGTCAGAACTGTTGATACCTCAATGATTTGGTTTAAAGAAACATAAATGCATTGGTTAATGACAGTTCTATTTTAAAAACCCATATTCTACAGTGGTAATCGATCTCCTCTTTGACTAATTTGCAATTCCTTGCTTTTGTTTAAGATGTTTGTGGGGATATCAAGGCTTTTTAATCATTTTAGTTAAATTAGGGATTCAAATGGCAACAGGGACTGATAAACTTGGACTTGATTGAAAGTTAAGACATAAACTTAGAGGTAAGCATTTACTTTGATATGCGTTTCATCTAGACTAGATATCTGCCATTTGACAAAGTTAAAAGTATTTGATCGAGGTTGAAAAAGAATTACAATATGGGATGTGATTATTTTGTTGTTGAAAGGAATTTGATTTATGGAAAATGCTACTGTGATTACCTCTGTAATTATTCTTAATTGAACAAGATAATTGATGCATTTTAAAATATTTTCACATTAAATAATGTTTAGAAAATATATTTTTTTAATTAAAATTCAAAATTTTGATAGATTGTTTAATAGTATTTATAATCTTTTGTAGGTGCTTGTTGGTTTAATCCAAAGACTTGTTTATATTATTTTATAATATTAATAATATTTAACTAACACAAAAACAAGTAAATTGTGCATAAAATTTATTGTCCATAAAATATGATCATTAGATGAGTTATAGAATTAGTCATTGGACACTAAATTAATTGTAAATTTTGTAAACTTAACATTGATAATAAGTATCATAAAATGTAAAATATATTTCTCATATCATAATAATACATAATCTCTAAAACAACATTTATCAAATGTCTGTCGAAAAAATATTTAAATTTTTTTATGATATTTATAAATTATTATTTTAAAAATTAAATTCAAAGTATAGGTTTAGAATTAAAAAATTTTAAGTTGTAACTATAGTAACATAAAAATATTACAAATTATGTATAAGTGGAACAATTGTAGTTGAAATTAATAATAATAATAATAATAATAATAATAATAATAATTATTATTATTATTATTATTATTATTATTATTATTATTATTAAGGTAGTGATAAGAATGAATTATAGATGAAAATGAAAAGTGAAAAGGAATGCAATGGGTGGTGTGTCAATTCAATTTTCAAGAATTTGAAAGTTCAAAGTTCAACAAATTAGACTTTGATTGATTTGGTCAAAAAGTTTCATATATGGAATGGAATGGACAATATTATCAAATAAAGGTAAGGTGGCAAGTGGAGTGGGATATAGCTTCCATTCCTTCATTTTAATGCAATCAATCATTTTATTAGGCTGGGCTTACACCCATTTCAAGACCAATTAATATTGGGCTTATTTCTAGCCCATGATGAATAGTCGGCCCACTTATAGGCCCATTCTCTTCTCATAGGCGGCAATATTTTGTAAGATAAGGTTGACAGTAAACTCTTTCTCTTGCCATTGCCAACAAGAGCAAGCCATCCGTTTGTTCTTCCCCCACTCTTCAGTCTTCCACCATGCTTTATGTGACTGTAAACACCCTTAAACCCATATCTCCTTTCACCCACAACAATCTCTTCGTCCCAAATTCACCACCATTTTCTTCCTTCAAACCAATTCTCAAACCCATTTCAGCCACAATTATCCCACCTTCAAGCTCACGACAACAGCAGCACCAACAACTTTACCAGCCCTTCAGGCCTCCACCCTCTCCTTTGCCTCCACAATTCCAAAACCTCGACACCGCTGCTCGCCTTGACGTTCTCGCCAACCGCCTCGGCCTCTGGTTCGAGTATGCTCCGTTGATTCCTTGTCTCTATCAAGAAGGTTTCTCTCCGCCTTCTATTGAAGAAGCTACTGGGATTTCTGGGGTAGAACAGAATCGTCTTGTCGTCGCGGCACAGGTCAGAGACTCGCTTGTGCAATCTAACGCTGACCCAGAAGTTCTTTCCTTTTTTGACACTGGTGGTGCCGAGTTGTTGTACGAGATACGGTTGTTAAGTGCCACGCAACGTGCTGCGGCAGCTCAGTATGTTGTTGAGAATAAGCTGGACGCGAAGGGAGCCCAGGATCTGGCTCGTTCCATGAAGGATTTTCCTCGTAGGCGAGGAGAAATTGCATGGGACAAATTTAATTATGTTCTCCCGGGTGATTGCTTGTCGTTCATGTACTACAGGCAAAGTCGGGAGCATAAGAATCCATCAGAAGAGAGAACAGCTGCTTTGCAGCTTGCATTACAGGTTGCTGTATCTGATGATGCTAGAAATGTGATACAGAGAGAATTGGAGGGAGATAAGGAGGGACAAGAGGATGAAGACAGGGAAATGGGAGAGGGTGTTCGGGTTCCTGTTGTAAGATTAAAGATTGGAGAGGTTAGTGGAGCAAGTAGTGTGGTGGTTTTACCAGTTTGTAGGGCTGAGGAGAAGGAAAAAGAGATCTTGGAAGCGCCGTGGCAATGTAGGAGTGAGGGAGAATTTGGTGTGGTAGTGGCGGAGAAGGGATGGAAAAGATGGGTTGTGTTGCCGGGATGGGAGCCTGTTTTCGGGTTAGGGAACGGGGGAGTAGTTGTCTCTTTTGCGGATGCCAGGGCCTTGCCTTGGAAGGTGAATAGGTGGTATAAGGAGGAAGCTATTTTAGTGGTGGCTGATAGGGGGAGGAAGGAGGTGGTGGCGGATGACGGGTTTTACTTGGTGGCGATTGACGATGGTGAGTTGAAGGTGGAGAGGGGGTCGGCATTGAAGGAGAGAGGCGTGGAGGAGAGTTTAGCGACTGTTGTGTTGGTGGTTAGGCCACCAAAAGAAGAGATAGATGATCAATTGAGTGATGAGGATTGGGAGTAGTGAGTGATGTAATGTTGATTTTTATTAGAAATGCAGATTGATAAATGTCCTTTTGAGTTTTAATAATGGGGAAATCTAGAAGATATAAGTCATATGGGATTCATTTCAATGCCCTGTGGCAGGAATTTTGCAATCTGTTTTGCTGCTGAAGGATGGCTTCTTGTTGTAATACTCTATTTGTTTACCAAGACTGGGAGGCAACTCATTTTTTGTTCTATACGCAGCTTGCAGTTTATGAAATAATTCAAGAATTTGCTACTCATTTTCTCTTCTAGAGTCATTCTATGATGTGCATACGAGTTTATTACTCTTAATTCTGAAAAATATAAATATATATATATATATATACTATAGAAATGCAACCCTCTAGACATTTATATGCAGAAGATGATGTGCCATTTTTTCCCTGCTGACTTTCTTTCTACCATTGACATGATCAATGTGATGTCTGTATTTGGAAGAATGATGTTTGTGTGAAATAAAAAGAATTGTTTGGAAGAAGGGGAAAATCTGCAGAGAATATATGTAAAACTGTTTGTTCCAATTTTGTTACATTAACTACTACTGTCATAAATGTTTTTGAATGGGTTAACAAATTGCTTGAGATTGAATGCAACATAGTTGTTTGTGATTTGGGGATAACTGGATATGCATTAAGAACAGCATGTGGCCGAGCTGTTGTCAACTTGAGAAAAGCAGTGCCCTGAAGAGAGAAAAAAGATAAGAACAACAATCTTTTGTAAAGCTTCCTCTGCCCATAATAATTGTGAAAAGGAAGAACAATTTTTCTGAAAAGCTGTAACAGCTGTTATGAATAATTAATAATAGGTACAAAATACAAAAACAAACTCTTTGGAAACTTACAGAAGAGTAATGAACACACATTTAGCATTATAAACCTGTCAGAGAGCTTATTTGGTACTTTCGAGTGGTGAAAGCAGATACTAGTCTCTCAGTCATCAATGGCAAACAGTAAGTCCTGGTATCTTCTACTCTTGTCTTGCAGTCACAATATATGAAATTCGGTCTTGGCATTATCAAGTACAAAATCGGATAATGATGTCACAGGATTAACTAGAACTTTTATTGTGTATGAGAATCTTTGTTGCTGCTTCTTAGAGATTTGATCGTGGCTTGGCTTTGAAGAAAAACTAACTTTGATTTTGATCAGATGGAAAATTTATTACAATTCTTAGCATGGATGGTGGGAGAGTTAGAGGCATAATTCCTGGAACAATTCTAGCCTTCTTGGAATCCCAGTTACAGGTTGGTTGCTGACATGCTTCTGTTATATTCTTACATAAGATCAAAGCAAAGAATTGGGAATCTTCTGCATAAATTAATATGATTTTTCTGTTATAAATCAAGCTTGTATATATTTTTTGTTATGCAGAAGCTGGATGGGGATGATGCAAGGATGTGGACTACTTTGATTTCATTGCAGGGACTAGCACCAGCGGCCTTGTAACTGCTATGCTTACGACACCAAATGAGAATAATAGACCCATGTTTTCTGCAAAAGATATCAACAATTTTTATTTTCAAGAAAGTCCAAAAATTTTCCCACAAGAAACAGAACAAGGCCAGCAACTTCTTCAAATGTAGATAGCCAATACTAGTATGTTTGCTTTTTGTAGAATAAGTTTATTGAAAGGGTTTAACTGATTTTTCTGTCTCTTACCTAACTGGTATAGCTTCAACTGGTATGATGTAATAACAAGCTGGGTGAAATCAAAATGGAACTATTATGCAAGGCCAGTGTACCAATCAGTTGAGGGTTTCATCCAGTGGATAGAAAAAGAAGCTTTTTGTCCCAAATATGACAGTGATTATCTGCACGACAAGGTCAAGGGAATGCTTGGAGACAAATTTCTTCACCAGACTTTAACCAATGTGATAATCCCTTCTTTTGATATCAGGCTTCTCGAGCCAATCGTTTTCTCCACCTTAAAGGTTACTTCTTCCTGATTCCCTGTTATGTGTAAAACTATCAAATTGCGACAGAGATTAGTTCTGATTTTGGAGTATTTTTCTTCTTCTAATGTATTCGGGCAAAACGTGACGATTCAAAGGATGCTTGGCTATCAGATATCTGCATTGGCACATCTGCAGCGCCATACTATTTGCCTCCCTGTTATTTTGAAATGAACTCATCAAAAGGTACCAAGAATTTCAATCTGGTTGATGATGGTGTTGCAGCCAACAATCCTGTAAGCTTTGGTCTATAAAAAAAAGGCTTCTATTATATAAGGAATATTATCCACAATACAATGATGATAAATCTCATTTACCTCAAAAAATTTACCAGACTTTGCTGTCTACATGTGAGGTGACCAAGGAGATGTCTCGAAATAAAGGTTCTCCATGGTTGAACACCATGGATTTTAGCAAGCTTCTTGTTCTCTCCCTCGGAACAGGATCATCAAAGAGGGATGAAAAGCTTGAGGTTGGTGATGGAAATAGTTGGGGACTCTTCAGTTGGTTTATGGGGCCTAATAATACCACCCCATTATTTGATGTTGTCCTTGCTGCAATGGATGATATGGTTTACATATACTTGTCTGTTTTCTTCCAAGGATCTGGTTTCAAAGACAACTATCTTCGGATCCAGGTATTGGCACATAACTTTCTGCAACATTAAGCTTGCTAATCTTATCATCTGTTTTTTCATTCAAAACTAGATGTGATATTTTCACTAGGGTATTCAGGGTCTGCATTTATTGACAGATTGAGCATTGAAATTGTTAAGACCAAAATCTAACCACCTAGAATGCAAGACGAAAAACTTGAAGAAGCTATCAACAAACTAGAATTAACCAATCAAAGGCAATCAAACTGAACTATATAAGCTAGAGAGAGTAGAAAGAAAAATTGAGGAAGAAGATTTATTTCAAGAGAAAAGTTTCTATTTCTTATATCATTAATCTCTTAAAACTTAAAATCTCCTTCTGGTATAAGTTATAGGCTTTTAAAGTGAATTAGAAGCAAACAACAGTTATCACTACCTACCTTAACAACTTTTATTCAAAATTGAATGGGCTCAACATATTCTATTTTTCAATTCTCTTTGTGGTACCAACACCTTGTTAATCTATTATCTATCTGGCTTATACTCTGATGAATGGTGATTGTTATTAAATCTTAAAACCAGACTGATAGCTTGAAATATGCTGAAGCTTCAACTGACAACTCAAAGAAAGAAAATCTGGAGAACCTGGAGAAGATTGGGAAAGATCTGTTGAAGCAACCTGTTTGTGCAGTGAACTTGGAAACTGGTTTATATGAACCAATGGAAGAGCAAGGCACATGTGAGGAAGCGCTTGTCAAGTAAGCATAAGATATGTGATTTGTCTCATCATCCTTGGTGGTTTGTTCCCATAACAAGCTCTAACGCTGCCTCTGCATTGGTATTATTAATAAGGTTTGCCGCAAGACTCTCAGAAGAAAGAAGGCTTCACCTTCAAGCTCAAGACACCTCTGGTTGATGCACTGTGCTGATAATCAAGCAACAGTTGTCTACTTTGTTATAACTGGAGCTGGATGGCCATGGCCAAGAAGGGTGAAGCTTTACTAGCAGAGCTTAAAGTTTTGATGAAACACCTCGTGCCAAACTTTGACCCGCGTTTTAATTTAATTGTTGAATAATGTACAACATGGCTTCAGTTGTGCATCTTGAATTTCCAAATTGCATATATACTAAAAAGAAATTGTTTGCACTGCCCTATATTCAAATTGAAATTGGACAAACGTTCATTTAGGCTCTTGTTACAAAGACCAGTACATAGGAAGAGCATAATTTGATATCTTACGTGCCACGGGGAAAGTGATATTCTAAGAAGGTTTTAAATGGATGACCATACAATAAGGCACTGCACAGCACAGCACAGCAATGTTCCAATAGAGAGAGCTGCACCATGATCTTATTTTCAATTTCCAGTCGTCAATTTAAAGCAATATATTCGAGCTGCAGAGCATTCAAATTTCCAGACAAGAAATCTATTCTAGATATTACGTGGATTAGGCAGTGAGAACTTCAGTCATCCATACAAGATACTTCAGTTATTTAACAAAAGTTCATTATTGGGCAGATTCATAAGAAGCTAATTATTCGTAAATTCTAAACATGTTTACTATTCTGGCAGAAATAAACAGTAGCTCTGCAACTCTGTTCTATTCAGCGGTTCAAACTTCCATGATGAAAAAGGTTAGCAATTGCTGAATTTACATGTCAACCATCATCTTGCACTTGCAGATCATAGTTCCCAACACATTTTTGCTCTTCCTCAATTGTCCTTTAACTGGCCACAGTCTTCGATCACAACTGGCTGTGAAGTCTTCCCACTCTCAGAACCCACCTTCTCCATCTCTTTGACAACACTATAGCCATCCACAACTTTCCCAAACACAACATGCTTGCCATCAAGCCATGGCGTCTTCTCAGTGCAGATAAAGAACTGTGAACCATTAGTGTTAGGTCCAGCATTAGCCATTGACAGAATTCCAGGCCCAGTATGCTTCATCTTGAAGTTCTCATCCGCAAACTTCGTGCCATATATTGATTCTCCTCCAGTTCCGTTTCCTCGCGTAAAATCTCCCCCCTGACACATGAAGTTAGGAATTATGCGGTGAAATGTTGAGCCCTTGTAGTGTAAGAGCTTCCCGGAAGCTCCAATCCCTTTCTCGCCAGTGCAGAGAGCACGAAAATTTTCAGCAGTTTTTGGGGTCATATCAGCAAACAGCTCCATCACAACTCGACCCATCTTCATTTTCCCAATCAGAATGTCGAAGAAAACCTTTGGATTCGACATCTTTTTCCTATGAAACCAAAACCTTAGTTCAGCCCAAAATATCAATTTCAGTAAATCATTTTTGGTTTAAAACACAAAGTTTAAAATCTAATCTATAAAACTAAATCAAGCGGGTCTAATCAGAACCTTCCTCATTTATGCAACACATTAGCTATAAACTTCAAAGTAATGACCTTCCCCTTAAAAATCAAAGAAAGCTAGCATTTCATTCTGTAAACTAAGCCTAATCATTGGCAAGAGTCGCGATATTTATAAAATGGGAACTGCCGTTCCTGCAGAAATACAAACAAAATCCAGAAACGTTTTCGAAGTACCAATGCTAAAGAAAGTAAGTATCATTTAAGCAGTAATGAAAATGTCGATCATCCAATAAGAAGTCCTCAAGCAACACTCGGACTAAAAGCATGAGGGTATTACACGGAGGATGATTTAATTATCTTGCACAGCCTTTGAGCTCACAGACTTCGATCAAATCACCTGCAAGCCTTCGATATGTGCTTTTCTAAATCGACCCGCAAACACAAATATCATTTATATGCATTCAGAAAGATAAACGTTTTTTCCATCAAGCAGGTAAAAGGGGAGTAGAACACAGAAAGGAAGTACCTTTTGGGGAAATTCGACTTGAAGACGCTTTAAAATGAGATTGGTCGCTTGGGTTTTAGTCGCAAGGCTTATATTATATAGGGGCAGCAAATTAGGGTTTAGGGCTTTATCCACGAATTTCCAATTTTTTTTTTTTTAAGGACTGTTAATTTGACTTATTATTTATTCGCCATTTTCACCGTGCAAATAACTTAGCATGTCACTGTCTCCGTATCTTCCTTTTATTTGTGATTTTTTTTTTATTTGGTAATTAATGATTCATAATATTACGCCATTGATACAAAACAATTGCAACGACATTTGAGATTTCGAACTGATAAAATGTCTCTTTCAAAAAATTTAATAAAATGTGAATGAAATGAGCGAGTGAATGGTTTGTTACATCAATTGAATTAAAATTTAGAGTGAGCAAAAACCAGCACGAATGTATGATAGTCACCGGCCAACCCACCACCATCACCATCTTCAAACCCTTCAAATTTCCAGGTCTTCATAAACTCGTTAAGCCTCCCACCACTTTCCAAACATTCTCACCAAATGTAGAAAACTTGCTCAACCTTGAACAGACAAGACAAAATTTCATTACAATAACATAAACCCATTATCACAATACAGTTTTCTTATTGCTTCTTATGTTAAAAACAACCAACCCAGATTTATTCCAAATCAAATTTAATAACAACTCAATAGTCAGTGATCATCCAAAAAGCGATTGGATAAAGTACTTCATTAGGTTCCACAAGAGACAACAATCAGACATAATTTCATATTTGCCGCAGTCATAATACAGTTAAAATAACAGATGTCAGTTGAACAGTTTCAATTCATTTTCTTGGCACGAGTTATCATCATCACTGCCATAACACCAACGTAAAACTATAGTCTCAACTAAGCCATTGTTGTGCACGGCGTTCACCACCACCTCCAACAGCATAACGAATGCTTATTTTCTCATTACCATATTTTTGCTGAAGCCATCCGAAAGCATTCACATCAAGTTTCCCAGTCACCGATTTCCCTTGCTTCGTGCAATTTAGCTGTTCTCGTATAGAAGCCCAAAGTTTCCCAATGGCATCCCTTTGCCCGGATGTAAATCTTTCTATATTATCAAAGGCATACTTCACCAGTATGCCTATCACTGTTTGGCACCTGAAAAGAAATAAATAGTCCTCTTGGTTGAAATTCATAGTAGCAAGTGAAATTACTACAATAAAACCCACGAAGACAGATTTTTTCATAAGTAGCACAAAGCAATAACTTACCATGGGGTTTTATAACAACGTGCAGGAATCTCTAAACAGGTGATCAAGGCTTCTCTCTGTAACTTGAGAAATCTCTTACTCTCTTCCTCGTCCACTTTGATCTTGGCTGCTGTGTCTTTCTTTCCCTTCATACTATCTTCTTACTTTTGTTAGGAATGAGAGCATCAAGCCCAAAGGGATCAGACTCATCTTCGTTAATTTCTTCAGCCAGGGCAGGTGAAGGCATGTCCTGTTTGTTTTGGTCGTCTTCATTAGTTACTTCTGTCTCATCTTTAAGTGCCGCAGCCTCTTCTACATCATCATCCTCGGTAGCAATCGGAAGATTAGATATCATCTCTTTTATTCTTGTAGCTGTTTTTGAAAACTACATTAAGGTCCACAAAACCAAAGTGTTAGAACAAAAAGATTCAGCAGTAATGACAAATCAGAAATGGTTCTTGATCTGACAACTTTTTCCAAGCATCTCATATATTGATATTTCAATCATAAATTATACAGAGATAACAGCTAAAATCTCAATAATTACACAACCTGATAGTGACAGATCCATGCATATGCAATTTTAAGGTACACATCTGAAATCCAGAAATCTGTTACGGCATCAATATGCCAAAAATGGTAATGAGGGTGTTGCATAGCCCAGTGTGCCTTTCATCACTATAATATGTAAAGAAAATCATTCAAGTCATGATCTAGAAAGTTGATAACAAAAGTAACTAAAAGTGAACTGCATACCACAAAGCTGTCATCAGCGAACAAGTCATTTGCTGCCACTGCCTGAATTGTCCATATACTTAGCTGGTTCTTCTGCTTCGTATTAAGGCTCTACAAGAAACAAACATGATAAGCTAACCCTCAAAGAAGATAATGTCTTCTATTACTAATTGGGATATATTTACATTAAACACAAGTATATTCTTACTTCAGCTGCATCCTGTACTGCCGAGAACAACACATGATAATCTGCTTGCACTGAAGGATCCATGCATGAAGTGGGTGATGACATTGCAGCCTCTAGTATGGCAAAAAAGTGATCACTATTTCCTGGCTTCACACTTCCAGCCTGAATCATTTGTATTGCAAGCTTTGAAGCCTTCCCAAACTTTGTAGGGATCTTGATATGTGATGCTATCTTCTGCATGGCTTCAATAACTTGTTTTTCCGATGCATCTGTTGTTGTTTTAAACCTCAAGCTCTTCCGTGGCACAGTGTCTGTGAAATGCCTTAAATATATAGCTGCTTTAAACACTTCAATCCAAGTTGCAAAACAAGCAAAAATACCTATATGATATGATCCACCATATTACAGAGGAAAAAAAAGGGAAGAAAAATATCCAAAATTGAGGAGTTGTTAACAGTTAACTTCGGTTGTGCAGTTATATAAACCTCAATATAGAAAGATTTCTATTTTAACCAACATAGGTTAAGTTGAAGATTACAACTCTTTTGTTCCACAGAATTTTCCGAGAAAGCACCAGAACATATTGAATGTCATCTGACATTTGAAGACAATGAATCAAGCATAAGGCATATGCAAAATGGAGTCAATACAATATAGTGAAACCCTAAAATCCCCAAAACAAACCAGAAAATGGGGTAAATCGAATTTCCTCAAGCACAATCTTGGCATCCAATAAATTGCAAGTCTCAATTTTGTTCTTCTTGTTCAATCTACACAATCCATAAAAACAGATACTACAGGACTGCCACAGCTAAAACAAGCAACAAGAAAATGCATAATCACATTAACCCAGATACTGCAGTTAACTACCATTAAGAAATCACTAATCCAGCTTCAAATGCTAGTCCCTGGTCCCCAATTACAAATTTCGGTTTCTAATACTTAAAAAAAAGTAATAATCAAATAAAGGAAAACAGAATGAGTAACCTTCTGAGTCTGCTTTCGGTTTCTTAAGGGTGCTTTTGAGAATAGGTGTCGGAGCTGGAAGTTCTCTTTTCTTATTGTTGACTGCAGGTTGCTGTTCTCGCTCTTGTTCTTGATTTTGCGGCTGAGAAGAAGACGGTGGTAGCCTCTCAAACAAATTGTCAGCCATTGACACTCCCTCTCAAAATTCTTCTGCAGCTATCAACAATTTGCCCATCGTTCAACTCTTCTCACGTTGACACACTCCACTCGAACGCAGAAGGTTGTTTTTCAATTTTCCCTTTTCGCGCTAATAGCTAAACCCAAAAAGTTTTCATAATTCTAGTCAAACATTGATGCGATCGGACCAAAATATCCTTTATCTCCGTGCGGATTTTAAATTAGATTCCATGTTGATGTTGTATTCTTCAAATTAGAGGTAGAATAGTACTATTAATCGTTAATAGTTTTGAAAAGTGCTATTTTTGTAAATGACATTCCGTTAAATGACTGAATCATTAAAGATGACGATCTGTTAGCTGATCCAAAATCAAATATGGGCCCAGGCCCACAATTTATGAATATAAATAGAACTGCTTTCACATCATTAGGTTTCATCCACTAGAATTGGGTACTTGGGCACTGCCCATGTATGCCAATGGCTAGAAATATAGTAGCAAAGAAATCTTCCAATAACAAGTCTAGATACTGATTATTAAATAATGGGGGTGTTGTCCTAATTGTATTTACTTAACAAACAAATGTTATTAATTGATTCAAATTCTCTATATTGTGTTTCTTCTTATCCATCACAAATATTATACCATTATTATATTTTGAATTCAAAAACATCTGTTAATACTGATTTTTCAACTTTTATATATCAACAAGTAAAATTTTCTTTTTTTTTTATTTTTGATATCTTATTTTTCATAAAATAAAGTAAATATTAAGAATGTCAGGAATAAATATTAAGTAAATATGAACATGTATAGTTGTTCAAACAGTGTATAGATATGCTATTATGCAATTTTTGAATTTGTGTATCCTCTAAATTTGTGGGTGATACATGGTTACCAAATTGTCAATGTATTCTTGAATTTTCAAAATCTGCCTACATTGATACATTGGAAGTATGATATTCTAGGTTCCCACTAGAAAACAGAAAGCGGGTGATGTTCAACGGTAAATATTCAAGCTTCTTGTAGGCCGGTTACAAGGTAATACCATCGATTCTTATATTAATTTGTATAATTTTCATATTATAGTCCCAAGTTTCAACTGCTTGCTGGCAGTATGTGATGTGAATACTATTATTTTATAAACCAATTCCACCAATGTAAATTTACGATGCTTTGATCACTTCAACACAAGAGACGACTTGAACAAGTTAAAACAATAATTAATATTAGAATTATCAACTAATTAATTACTTAACGTTTAAGTTAGTAGCTATAGAAGAAGATAAAGCTTTGAATAAGACAACCCAATTCAGGTCGATAATATCAAAGAGGCAAGTTGATAAAAATGCTAATTAATTAAGTACTAAACCAAAAACATCAATCCAAAATTGTGTTTGTTTCCCTGCCCCTAGCCTTACCGTATATGCTCTACGATTAATTAATTAAGCTTTCTAGATGTTAAAGTAAAATGATTAAGCATGGTGGAGGGGTAGCTTTTAGGGTTCAAAATCATGCAAAGATGGTGGGTGAGCTTATTTATCTAATCTAATTTGATGGTTCAAACTAAAGCTTTCTTTCAATTATGTGTTTCTTTCTTGATGGCACCCTTCACTTTATTACTATTATTTATTCATCGGTTGCCCTAATTTTTACTACCTACCTCGTTTTTAAGATTTCAACCCTACACTGAGATTATGATAGTAATAACATTGGATGATTTTCTAT
This sequence comes from Khaya senegalensis, assembly GCA_032402905.1. Taxonomy (NCBI): domain Eukaryota; kingdom Viridiplantae; phylum Streptophyta; class Magnoliopsida; order Sapindales; family Meliaceae; genus Khaya; species Khaya senegalensis. Next base: position 1,056,528 of record CP135554.1, on the reverse strand, counting down.
CAAATCCATCCCAATTCCTAAGCTTGTTTCACCACATGAAATGGAAAGCATGCAATTATATATATAATGTATTAGATAGTCTTAATTTTACTATCTATAAAAAATATTGTAGTGATCAATGAATCATAAACTACATTAGTTGGATTAAATTTTATAAAATCTCGATCAATAACCAATCACCACACTCCAAATATACAATAATTGTTACTTCTATTACAATAATACTTAAATGGCTTCCTATCGTTTACCTATATTAGCAAGTTATTCATTGTTTGTTTTTTTTTTTTTCCCCTATTGTCTTCAATGTACAAACATTAATGAAGCACAATAATTAACTATACATTTTATGTAATCAAAGTTTAATTGCTACAAAGCAAACAAGTTTCAAGTAATTACTGTAATTTTAAAACTATTGCAAATGATTAAAGAATGATCTACCCTCGTATATACATACATATACATACATGCAACACTAGTTTGTAAGATTCATTTGATAGGTGTCTCATAAAAGTGGGGTGTAAATAGAGTTATGAAAAACTCGAAGGGGTATGAATATGACATACGTACAAAGTACAGTATATAATATCAAATGCATATACCTCAGCATCAATGGGGTGTTGATATTAAATATACAAATATATTTATGTTTGGGCGAGAGAGAAAGAGAAGGACGTACACCACAATTTGGTTTCTCACGCGCACTCACACTCCCACGCACACGTTCTTAAGCCCTAATTTCCAAGCGGACGACCACCACCACCACCTTCTCCCGTCTTAATATTTTATTTGTGCCCAGTTTGAGAGTTATACAGTTTTAGAGAGAGAGAAACACAGACAAAAACTGATCTCTTGTTAAGCTTTTTATGTTTTCTGGTCTTGTTCCTTCTCTGTTTGCATACTAGATCTCTGTAGACTTTTGTAAGCTGCGATCCGTTACAGCTTTTCTTTCTTTTCTAAGCTGAGATCATTCCCCGATTCTTCCTTGTTACATTTCATTTTATCTAGTTCGGGGATTTGAGTTCGTGTATATGGACAATTTATGATCATATATTAGCTCGAACAAGATCTAAAGCTAAGAATTCTCTTCCGGGTAAAAATACTTTATTTTTGTTGGTGCTTGTTATTTCATAGTCATGGCGAACCGATGGTGGGCTGGGGAAGTGGGTCTGGCGGGAATGGACGCGTCAGCTACCTCATCATCTCCGATGAAAAAACCAGATCTGGGTATATCCATGACCAACAATGGAGAAAGTGGAAGCGGTGGTGGAGATGAAGAGGAAGACAGAGAGCATAGTGATGAGCCTAGAGAAGGAGCTATAGAAATCTCCACGCGCCGCCCCAGAGGCCGTCCTCCTGGTTCCAAGAACAAGCCGAAACCTCCCATATTCGTCACAAGAGATAGCCCTAACGCACTCAAAAGTCACGTCATGGAAATAGCTAACGGCACTGATGTTGCTGAAACCCTAGCTAACTTCGCTAGGAGACGACAAAGAGGTGTCTGTGTGCTGAGTGGAAGCGGTACGGTGGCCAATGTAACCCTTCGGCAGCCGGCAGATCCTGGTGCAGTCATGGCAATTCATGGGAGGTTTGAGATACTCTCACTAACTGGTGCGTTCCTGCCCGGGCCAGCCCCTCCCGGTTCGACCGGGTTGACTATATACTTAGCTGGCGGGCAAGGGCAGGTGGTTGGAGGCGCTGTGGTCGGATCACTGGTGGCATCAGGCCCGGTGATGGTGATTGCAGCAACGTTTTCAAATGCTACATACGAGAGGTTGCCACTAGAGGAAGAGGAAGAGGCAGCCGGCGTTGGGGCTCAGGGGCCACTTGGTGGTGCCGGTGGAGCAGGAGGAAACGGTAGCAGTGGCGGTGGCGGGATAGGGGATCCTTCAGGAATGCCGGTTTACAATAATTTGCCACCAAATTTGGTGCCGAATGGATCGCAGTTGAACCATGAGGCATATGGTTGGGCTCGGCCAGGTTTTTAGAGAAGTGAAGGGGAAAAAAGACTTTATTAGCTAGCTTAATTAGCTTTTGTATTGGCATGTATCATCCGATCGAGAGACAAAAATCAAACAAAGTAAGTAATTACAGATTATCAATAAATGTATTTCATGGTCTTTGTTTTTGTATATTTCTCTGCTTTTAATTTCATGTTTTTAGAAACCCGATGTGTTCGATTAACTGCTTCTCTTCTTCTTCTTCTTCTTCATCCATCTGATTTCTACCTTGCCTTCTTGAATGGTTTTCCTCGTCTTTCCAATTCATTAATTTATAGATCGACTGTGGTAGAGTTAGGAATATCATTTGTTAAATATAGTTTGAATTATAATACCTTTTTTTTCTTGAATTTATTGATCTTTGTGAAGTATAAAATTCTAATTTTTTTTATAATATATATATATATATATTTTCTCTATTATGGATGTTGGGTGTTTATAAAATTAAATACCTATAAAATTTTTTTCTTAAAGATATAAATTTAAATTTTTGTCAAATAAATTAATACTTAACTTATTAAAAGATTATTAATACGATCGTTAATAAAATCTGACTTAATTTTAATTTAAATTAGAATTATAATATTAAAATTTTATTCAAAAATTAGTAAATTATTTTTATTGTATTTATGATAACTACTTTTTTATCGATTCTAGAAATTATTGTATCTTTTATTGAGCTTGTATTAATTTATTTTTTCCTTTTTGTTTAACTCTCGGATACTTTGTATCAATTATTAATGGATCCATAGCATATTATTATGTCCCCAACATAGTTTGCTGTTAAACAACAAATCTATATAGAATACGTACGTACTATCTCGTCCCTTCCAATTAGTATGTCAAAATGTGGAGGCACATAATAGAATTATCCTCATAATTAGTTGCTTTACAAAATATTATATATGCATGTATGTACAAGTTCTAGACTGTTCAATAATTCTAGAACAACAATGAACGTCTGTATATTCACGTGTTCCCCGTTTGCTTTCTCTTTGATTTGCTCCAATTCAGAGTAATCGAATTAGCTATTGATCCGAAGCCCTTCATGTAGGATTTTCAGTACTAACAGTCATTGCTCTCCTCTCATTTCCATCTATAATTCTCTTTTGCTTCTGATCATACCGCAATGTGAATGTGCTATCCTACATATATTTTATATGCAAGCAGCAATACTGGTCAGCAGAAATAACTACAAAGCTATAGCTTCGATAGCCTGACATTTATATCTTCGCAAAGCTGGTAAAGAAATATTTATGTGTCTTCGTTGATTCGTTTCCCGATTGTAAGGCAATGTTCCAATCTTTCTGCTTGTCTGTAAAGCTCACGCATTAAAGGATTTCTAACTTTTATTGGTTTATAAGACAATATCGACAACTTTCTTAACCAAGCTTAATTAGAAACAAAGAGGATAATTACTTTCATATATATGATCCGTGGGATAAATGATCTTCATACGTGTGCCTATTGGTTAATTTTACTGATTATAAATTAAATAAATCCAAGTATTTTCATTAGTGGCCATCAAATCTTTGTTCAGACTCAATTTTCTATTCCACACCGGTCAAACTCGAGAAAATATGCTTTTACTTTTCTAGATCATCTAACGGGGGAGAAACTAGGATTTTGTCAAGGATTTAGCCTATTATTTAATTTAATTACCCTCATAATTAAACAAAGGAAAATGTTTTGTGATGTGAAATTAAAAATTAAAACCTTTTCGTATAGAAAGCCGGAAAGTTATCAAATCTAGCACCATCACACAAACATGTCAAGCACGTTTCATGCACTCAAAAGAGCCCATTAGAAATGAGGAAAGTGCTTTTACAAAACACTTCCAACGGTGAGAAGGACCGTTGTGTTAGTGGTGGTTTTAGTGTAGGTGACAATCACAAGACCCATCTTCTTAATTCTATCCAATTTACTGGACAAACATCCATTTCGAAGCTTTAATTCTTTTTTAATTAAGTAGTTAGTCAATAATTGCTGTGTAGTTGCAAGGATTGTTGGAATTTTTACGAACCCTTTTCTTCTTTTTGATTCTTCATTATATATTTTTCTCAAAACCAAACATCATCATAACTTCTCCCTTGGCATGACTTTATACTTGATTTTGGGTAGATAATAGAAAATTATCGCTAATCTATATTATATATCCATGCATGTAAGACACATATCTCCTCCATGGCAGCAGAATACTTCCTTCTTCTTCTTTTTTTTTTGTTAAATTCAATTTATGCACAATTCTAGCCTATGATTAGTTACATGAATGTAATCAAAGTCTTTAGTAACGGCATATATGTAAAAACTAACCATTCATCAACGTTGCAAATGATTTCATTATGATAGCTAGGACTACTTCAAAAATTAGTAAGTGGTTCTAACTATCAAGTTTGGAATTTATGTCTTCGATTCACAAGTTTAGTTCCGCATAATTTATGGATTATGTAGAGTAAGTAAACCTTGTATTTATGATTAGCCTTAAATAATTATCATAATATCAATCAACTATGATTAATTAAACTAATCAAGTAAAGTATATAAACATAACCTTGTGGCTATGTTCGATGTAATGTTCCTCTAGAATGGATGTTTTCTTGCACACACTCAAGGGATCCGGAGAGTTTTAGCAACATGAAGGACCCCCTTCACATGGATTCACATGATCTTGCTAATGAAACCCTAATCTATAATTGATTACTTGCTAGTTACAGTTGAATACAACATTCAAATGGTAAAGCAAACGATTGTCGCGGTGGACCCCACCTCGAGGTCGAATAATTTGATCACTATAATTAATTAAGGATTAAATTAACTTGATCTCCTTTTCTTGGCACTTTGTCTCTCTATCTAAGTTTTTATTTTACTCGCATATGCAAGCCCTAGTTATCTGCAAAAGTCTAACATTTAGATAATTAACTATAATTTTTTGAAAAGGAATCCGCAAAATCAGCATTAAGGATATGTGGACCACCAATAAAGCCTGAGTTGATGTCTAATTTAAAAAGCATATCACTAATAATTCTGATAAACAATGGAGGAATCATACATCAGCATTGAAAAATTTTGAGAGAACATGTACAGGTTGATCATGTTGGTTTCATCTATCTTACTTTCCTAGTCCTCATCACTGAACAATATTATTTGTTGCATGAACTTGCCGTGGATTACACGTTTGTCTCTATCCGATAAATTATTAGGTGCCATTTGACCTAACTCTCTCTTATATATTACATTGCATCATCTTGTGTTTTCATACTGATCATCAGTTGCCAATCACAGAGCATCATATTCACCATTGTTGAAGAGATCAATTGGTACATTTTGTAGAGAAATTGGTCTTGGAAACCCCATTAATTATACCTAGAGATAAAGAATACAGTGGCGTCAGCATCAACCAGACATACCAGTTCCTCGAAGAGGACATGAAGATTTAGAATTATAAATTGAACAGGTGTGCTAGTTAAACCAATATATATATATATATATATATATATATATATATATATGAAGACTACTCTTTAAGAAATAGTTAAAAGATGAGAACTTGACATATATATATAATCTCTGTGTTGATAGCAGCAGCAAAAGCAAGAATCTAAGTTTCTCAAGAATCTAAGTTTCATATCTACTTTGCTTACTTCAGAGGGAGATCATGCTAAAGCTATGCTGATTGCTATGATTAATGAATCTCCTTTTATAGTTTAACTTTTCGGCCAATTGTTGTTTTAAGGACTACAATTAATTACAATACTATAATTAGTAGCAGATTTAAACTATATATATGTAGGAAAAGAAGCATGTTATTTACTGGCATCTCCATCAATATCACGAAACTGCTTGGTTACTTTCTAAGATAAGGCTGTAATTTTGATGCTTCTTCAACGTAATTAAGAGGGATTGTACTCCCAAAAATAACCCAAACTTTCATCATGGGAAAACCCTAAGAAGTTGTTAGGGATCAAAGTATCATGATTTGCAGTTGCTAGTACTGTGCTAAACTGCATATTAGAAATAAACTAATTCAAAAGGATTATAATTTGCATAAGTTTTACAAAATAGGGATTTCTTAAATACTTATGATAATTCACTTTAACCACGTAAAAGTGAAGTAAATGTGACATAATTAATCATACCAAGACTTAACCATATTATTAATTAGATTCAATGTATGCATGTGCTTGATATATTGTTTTATGTGTAATTTATAATTGTATAACAGCAAAATCATTATCAATGACAACAAATGAGGTGACTGGATAACAAGTATTAACTATTAAATATATAAAAAATAAAATAAAAAAAGTTACTGTTCTTAAACTTGAGAAATCAAATGATTACAAACCGGAGAAGAATTGGCTATTTTATCAAATTAACTAGTAATTCAATCCATTATTGATTTCAGCCAGAATATATATCGAGTTTGTTTCATATTGGTATATTTCAATTTATCAATTTATATCCAATGCGTTATTTTGGTTCGTATTAAGGATGAGATACAGAACTTCAGCCATTGATCCATGTAAAATAAACGAAGACTAAGGGTGGCGTGAATGATATTTAAGAAACTTTAGTGGGTATTCTGAGATTTATGGAAGACTAAGGGTGTTAACTGTTAGTATTAGTATTAGTATTAGTATTGGTATTTGTACTGAGTGGTAAATTACGATGCAAACGGACAAAAGAAGAAAAGGACAAGAGATGAGTAGCTGCAAATCCAACGAAAGTGGGTCCCACTGGAAAACCGGATCTAGTTGACTTTTTGACTGTCTCATAGCTCGGGCATGTACACGTGGCATCATCCGAGCATTTTAAGTCCGTTAAACCTGCCAGAGTTTTAGCTACAGTTCAGTTCTTCTTCCAATCTCAAATGTCTGTACCAGTAAACTGGCCCATTTCGTGGTTTTCTAAATGAATATTTTTTAATTGCTTGCTTTCATTCAGCAATAGAATTCACCATTCAATTACAAGCAACCGAAAATTTGTGTGATACGGTTGCTTTCTTAGTTTTTACTGCAAGAAGATACCAGTTTTCTAACAAAGAACCAAAGGATAACATGAAAAGAATGGATCATCTCTTGGGAGAGAGCCTCAACGAGAGGTCTTCACAGAACAACTTCACGCGGGCTTCTGAAACTTCCCGTGAATCCACACCCTTTGCATGCTCTTTCCCTTTCCGCGATTCACTGACTTGACGCAACAATAGTCAAGTTCAACCTGCAGGAGCGGTCATTGCTCAATACTTTCTCGAGTAAAACTGACTTGAAGAAATTTTAAATCTTTGGTTGGTTTCAACAAGTCGGTTGGAACTAACACAATCAACAAGTCGAGAGCAGAGAACGACTATTCTAGTCACAAATTAAAGAAATTTGTACCTCAATGAAGCCTGCATTGACAAAAAGGTTCCTGACTGTATCGAGAGCGAAGAAATAAGAACGAGTTCCGTCTGCTCGCATGTACTCCCGGTACCCCACTCTTTGTTCTGGCTTAAATCGCAGCATGGTCATGTCATATAGGCCTGAGTATATCATACAGAATTTTTGTTGTTAAGTGCCAGATATATTAAGATTATATTAACATAGCTAGAAAGAACTGAGAAATGGAGATTTTGAAAACCTCCTCACTTTAATATTTTTCATTAACTGCAGAAATTAATTTTGTAACATAGGGGTACATACCATAATCCCTAAAAAGGAGCAGGCCACCAGGCTTCAAGATAGAGTAGCACTCTGTTATGGCTGTTGGCATCCTTTGAAGTGGTACTGCTGATAATGTGAATATCTGATACATGTACAATGACAACACAATTTGATATACATATAATTCTTTTCATAAATTTCTTTAATACAATTAAATGGCATACAAAAAACTCAAGGGTTGTAAATCATGGAAAAATCAAGATGGAGAGGTTACTAATTACTTTAGAACAAGAAAAGGAAGCAAATCTTGGGTTTCCCTATGATGGCCTAAGACAACAGCTGTACCCACTAAAATGATTTTAGGCAAACAGAAGCACATACCAACGTGATGAAGTCCACACCGCCAATACAACAGCCACTTTCTCTCAACAAATAATGTGTTCCATTTTTCTCTTCAATATCTGGAGAATCAAACATAACTCCTTTGACAACAACATATAAGAAGCCAAAAATGAATTACATCAGGTATGTAATGCATGAAACAAATGGGTTAAGTTAGGAACCTGAATAGCAATCATGCTGCTTTTGTGGAAAATTTTCCCGGCAAGAGTTGCAAGCCAACCACTCTGGAAACCCAGTTGTACAGAAATCACAACAGAATGGATGGAAACGATCTTTTACTGAGGCTATATCAGTGGCATTAACAAACTCTTTAGCCCTCTCAAGAATCTCAGAGCTGCAATCGCAAGCATATACAATGGTATTCTCATTCCCACTACAAAAGGAATAGAAAAGGTTGATTGTGATTATGGCAGTTCAAAAGGCTATGAGAATTGTTAAAAACACGTGTCAAAGAGTTTTGAATTAAAAGAAAACATACAGCTTATTTGCAATAGTTCCACCACCAAATGAAAATGTACTTAATCATTTGTGATCTGCTAATATTGCATCTTATGCATACCGGTTACAACAAATTGGCAAATTCTTTCAGAAGCTCAAGAACTACAAAGATCTTTTGATTATCAATGTGGTCTAGTCAGCAAAACATCCTGACTTCCTCAGAACCATTTTTGTAGTATTCCCCCATCACGAGGAAAAACTTGAATCTTGAGTTTTCATGATGCTGAACAACCACTATATTAAAATCTGCCATCAAAGATGACCATTTCCAGCAAAAATAGTCATTAGCATCCAATGCTTCTGCGTTTTGTTACACATACGACAATTCAACAGTGATGCATTAAACTAACTGCAAATAATTTTCTTACAAATAAAGACCAATAAATGGAAATAAGCTTAAATTCTTGCTGTTTGACAGAGATATCAAGGTGAAATTCCCTCGAAAGGAGGGGCTAACATAATCTTCTTGGACAAGCAAACAACCACCAAATTTCAAAATTTCTGATGTTGTTAAGTAATGCAACTGGAAAACATCCACTTGAAAATTTAGACACTCAATCTTCAGGAAATCAAAATGTATAGTACAAGGCAAATGATTTGTGCTTTATTAGACTAATTGCAAGTCTAGAAAATAATAAAGGCATCCTCAGTGATCAAATTACACTTTGAAAAATAACAAATATGATTCAGGTATCATGTGCAAAACAATTGAAAAGATTATAGCTTATTAGTATTAAAGTTCAAGCTAATTTGATGTAGTGCAAAGGGTTATTTGTACAAAATATCACTGACATCAAGTAAGGTGACCAGAAAAGACAAAAGAAGAGGAATCTAAAGGAACAAAGTTGTAATAAGATTACCGCAATATTGGAAGAGCAGTACTGCCATTACCACATCCCACTTCCAGGAGATTAGAAGCTTCCCCACAAGAAACTAGTTCTGGGAATTCCTTCAGCAAATACCGTCTCTCCTACATCCATAGATGAAAACTCAGATTAAGAAGGAGAATAAAACATGAAGTTCCTATTACCGTGGAAAACATGAAGCTGCACAAAAAACTTATGAATACACAGAAGGGTAAAAATCAAATCTAAGAAATATTTTAGAACGAAGAGATAACTCAGTAACATTTAGGAATTCAAATATTATATTAAAGCTTTCTAAATATGTTGAGCAAACCCAAACTTAACAAAATGTGTAACAACGAAAGTATTCATTTACACAAATTTAAGAATGCCAAAAACAAAAACTATGATACACTATCTAAAGAAAAGCAACATATGTGCCAAAAATTGGTCACAAGTTCACCTATTTACATTAAAGAGTGTTACAGAAATAAAGATTTACCAAGGCTATCTTTAGTATTGATGTAGGAAACCTGCACCGCTACTGGAGAATGGAATCGCTAGCCGTCAAGCATAAGTGGGTGGATGGTTAGTAAACATTAACTAGCTGTTGTGCTTTCAAATCCTCCAGTTTGTTAGTGATTTTCCTAAACACTAATTCTTTCGTAAGAATTTCAAATGAATGAAGAAATAAATGACTATCTTTGTGGATGAATTTCGTCCCTAAAATCTTCAAATTTGATAACTATCGACGATTATACACATCATTCTTCTCATAAATTAATAATTCAGTCTAAATCATATTAACTTTTAAGAAAACCCCTCGTTACCAAATTCTTGCAACTCAAAGAACAAATAAAACTATGAAGAAACTGCAAAGGAAAAGAAGTATCTGAACTGTGAACCTTGAAGAACTTGCCAGAAGAGTGGCGACTGTGAAAACTTTTCCACGCATCCGAATCTTTTTCTGGTCCTCCTCCTTCTTCTTGTGAAGAATGAAAGGGTAGTAAATGGTATAGGAGAGAAGGGTCATTTTCGATTTCTTGTTTCAAGGTTTCCCACTCAAAGTCTTTAGAGTGATACTCTACTGCTCCCGCTGCTGATAAACTCATTTTTTTTATCTCAGTTTTTTCTTTGTTTTAGGGAATCCTTCAAGAGTCTGACAAAATCTACTTGAACTCTTAAGGTTCAACAACTATCGTTTCTGAAGGCCCACTTTTTGTTGGGCTTGAAAATTTCCATGCCGCCCATTTATATACATATATAAAAATATATATATATATATATATTTTAAACCTAAAAAGGGAGAACAAGATTTTTTAGTGTGTCCTCTGAAGTTGTTCGAAGGGTGTTTGTCCCATGAAATGAGAGAGAGATGCAAATTGGTCCCCAAAGTGAAGAAGTTGTCACAAGATTTGAGTACAAAAATGAAAAGTTGGATAGAGGAGGATGATGATGTTAACAGTTTAATCCCAGCTATGGGTAGTGGAACTGAAAGCACAAAGTTCTAAGTTTTGCATACAGAAAGGATGCTGATCCACTGGTTATATGTGTAGCTTGAGAATTAGATTGAGCATACAAGACTCTGTTTTCGGCTAAATTAGCTGGGTAAACTAGGGCAAAAGATGTGACAGAGTCAGTCACTGACAAGGATGGATGCTCAACTTGGACCATCAAGAAATTTTTCTCTAGAAGAGAAGTCAGCACCTCCCCATCTGCAAACTTTCTGTATGAAGCCAATCCACGATTCCAAGATATGAACTTACACTTATGACATTCAGTAAATACAGTATTAAGTACGTGAAATCCATACTAAAGTTCCTTTTACTACTAGACAAGATAATTGAGTATGCTCCCATCATGTTGTAATCCTTTCTGTGAAATTCTGGCAATGCAGCCTACAGGACCATATGGTTAGCAAAATTTAATAGCTACAATTTAGTATACCAATCCGATGAATGCTATTTTTAACATCTGTATGCTTGAACTTTGTAGGTTCACTAAATGGAGACCATCAAAGAGATCTAAACTATTCAAGGGGAGAACACGTTTTGAAAACATCGATATCACACCCTTTCGCCGGCTTGTTGTATAACTCTTCGCAGTTCATCTGCCATCCCTCGTAAGAGAACAGGTTTTCGAAGCACTCCATTCATTCCCATCTGCAGGCATCTCTCCCACACATTTTCCTCGGCACTCGCTGTCAGGGCTATAATCAATGGCCAGCTGCGGCTGCGGAACTTCCGAATTCTCATTGCAACTTCAAATCCATCCATTTCAGGCATGTGAAGGTCCAAAACAACAACTCGGAAAGGATTTTCGGCAACACTAAGTGCACTAAGGCATTCAAACCCAGATGAAACAGCAACAACTTCGCAACCTAACCTCTCAAGTAGCTTCTTGGTCACAGTACGATTCACATCGTCATCATCAGCCAGAACCACCCGAAGGCCTCTGAACTGAGAGTTGGAATTGGTTAGCTCTGAACTGGCAATTATGGCTCTTCCAAATGATGGTCGGATTTGAAACCTAAGAACAAGTGTCATCTTTTGTGCAAGACCCAGAGAACTTGGGGATATCCATATATTACCTTGCATCATCTGCATATACATATTTTTTCAATAGACAAGTTAGAAGGTTGGCAAAACTACTAGCATCCTAACAGGCACATAATGTGATCTTGAATCATCTATAGCATGTTTGAAACATATCGGGTCAATTTTACACTAGACAAGTCAGCCTGAACTCAACCAGACTTTCTTCATGCACAAAACCAGTCATTACAATATGCAGTGAAACAGAACGCATCTTTCATTAACATGGGTTATCCGTTTAGAGAAAGCATGATCATTTCCAATGCAGAAACAACAATTGTACAAAACATAAGTTATAGGCAAACAGTTTAAAAACTCACCTGCACAAGTTTTTTGCACATGCCGAAACTGAGTCCCTCCTTAATTTCGTTGCTATAGTGTCTCCAAGCATGTTTGCTTGAGGTAGTTCCATCTGATTGAGAATTAACCTCACTAATCTCAATTTCAAACTTTATACATACATGATCATCTGGCTTACTTGATCTCCACATTACCAGTGTTTTATCATTCTTGTCCTCGCTATCACTATCTGAGGAAACCCGAAAGAAAACAGTTCCCCCTCCATCATAGATGTTTAACAGATAACCGGCCATATGTAAAATCACTTGAAAAGTCCTTTTCTCATCGCCTATAACCTGATCAGGCAAAGAGCTCTGAACATCTAATTCGAAACCAAAGCCTTTGTAAACAGACAAGCACCTGGCAAGACAAGAAGCTTCCTTAAGCATGGAATGTAACCGAAATGGCTTCATCTCCAATGGGAACCTTCCATCATCTTTCGCTGGAATCTCCATTGCATCATTAATCAGAGTTGAAAGAACATTGCTGGTTTTCACTAGGGTGTCAACAATAATCTTCTGCTTAAAATTCATGTTCTCATCATGAAATATAGAAAGCAAGCCCAAAATCGAGTGCATTGGTCTCCTCATCCCATGACTCATCACCTTCTGAAAAGAGTTTCTTGCCTGGCTGGCCATCATTGCATTCTTCTTTGCCTGTTGCAACACACGATTTTGCTCGCCAAGTTTTTCTCTCATTAGCTGAGATTCTTCAAGAACTGCAGCATGGGAAAGGGCCACAGCTACCTGATCAGCAACCACTTCCACTATTTCCATTTCCTGAGAACTCCAAACCCTGGAATTTGCATATGGAAGCACCAAAACAAGTATAGCATAACAAGTATCAACCAATTCTGGCGTTCCCCCTTTAAAGTTTGAAACGCGAAGCATTGGCATGCGGATTGCTGCTACTGCACCAGCCTCATCAGACCCACCACCACTTGCAACACCAAGTGCTGAATCTGACCTCAAAATCCTCACTCCTTCGCTCTCTCTTATCTCCAATACATCAGGATCATTAATTTGGATGGAAATGCGAAAATCATTTGAAGAACTTGACCTCAACTCATGAGTAAGGTTCATATCAGATCGATTCTCATTTGGCATCCAAACCACACAATTGTGTAAATCCAAAGTCTTAGAAAGCTCAACCAAAGTGGTGTACAATATCGTGTGCTTATCAAGCGACTTCCTAATTTCCCGTGTTAGCATCCGCACATGCCAACTAGCTTCCTTCTGCTTCTTCATCATTCCAACTTCTTGATCTAATTCTAGCACATTTTGCTTCAAAAACAATTCTCTCACTTTCCATTTTAGGAGGAGAGGGATCAAAGTTAAAAGGGTTATTGCAGTTGCACACGAGACGAGGGCTGTGAGGAATTTGAAAATAGTGAGGGATAACATTAACTGAAATGAGTGAGGACCATAGTAAGTCCATCCATTGAGTAAATGGGTCATTCCACAAAGTACTATAAAGGCTATAAACTGAAGAAGGACCCATTTGAATGGTACATTTGAGCAACTAACGAAGTACAAGAGCTCGAGGGGTATTGAAAAATAGGCTATTGCTATGAAGAAATCACTCACTTTTTGGCATTCAAGAATGCTTTGTATGCTCCAAGAACCCTCATCGTCACAGTTGCAATTTGCATACTCATGATCATTGGCAGAAACAAAGATAATAAGATAAAAAAGCAATAATACAAGGGTTAATGCTCTTAACATTGCACCCAAGTGACTATTCGTCTAATCCATTAACAGAAACAACAAATAAAAGAAAAACGAGAAAAACCAACCCAAGAAAGAAAAAAAAAAAATTCTTTAACTATAGTCCTTAAACCTCAGGCTTGGTTTTAATCCACGTCAAAATAAAGCTCTACAAGGATATTCCAATTAGTAGAACTGTGGGAAAACAAATAAAAGACTTTGTAATAATACAAGATCTAATAGGCCCTTTACTATATTTCAAGATCTAAAACAGAAAATCTACCAACTCCATAAATTCAATTCTGCTATAACAAATCAAAATGGCTTTTGCATTTCTTCCTCAACTAATTTTCTTTACTATCTCTGCAGCTGCCATAGTCGAAATTGAAAATCAAAATATTGAAGAAAATTTGATAATTTGCAGAGTTCAGTGATATTAGAACAAGAAATCAATAACGAAAACTAAATACCAAAAGATTAAGGGGACTCAGATATCGAGAAGTGTAAGTTCAAAGAACCCACCTCGAGCTTCTCGAGGAAAGAACTTAGTATCTATCACGTATCAATATCAATCAACACAGATTACATTCATATCAACTTTCAAAGCAGAAAAATAAATAAAAATAAAGTGAAAAAACACCCACCAAGAGTCCAGAAACACAGACAAGAAAGAGGAGAGAAGCTAAGACGGGGAAGCCAAAAGAAAGAATATATTTATATATAAAAATAAAACTCCACCACTCTCTCTAACTTCAAGGACAATGTCGAGTTAGAGAGAGAAAGCCGAAAAGAAAAGCGTAGAAAAAGCACATCTTGAAAAGTTGTCTGAAAGCTAACTAGACTCTTGGGAGTTTCTGAAAACGGAACGAAAATATGGACGATCACTGATTACAAATTAACAAAAAATCAAAAAAGATTTTAAGTCGAGGGACCCGCTGTTCTAGGTGAAGAGCACCTAGACAACCCCCCTTGCATTCTTTCTTAATAAATAATTGGCGAATAACACCAGAGTGCCTAGAGTTTTTTTATTTGTCAAAAATATTAACATGCTTGATCTATTTATATATAAAAAAAAAAAAGAAAGTCCCCCAACTTGTTGTGAAATTACAGAAACACCCTCCAGTTGTGAAATAGAGATTGGGGGACGTGTTTGATACTAGCGGACAGACTATATCTTTAGTTACAAAAATGTAAAAGACAAAGGACCCAGATGTTAATATGTTTAAAGATATGTTTCGTTCCCATTATTGAACGGAACAAATAATTTATTTATTTTAGAAGCACGTTATGTTATTATATTGTCATAATATTTTCGCAGGTGGTGACGCGGCACATTACCGGACTTGCAATGGCTAGGAAGAGATCCTAAGACTAATGAATGCGATCGAGAGTAGGAAGTGAAGTGAGACGAGGCATGGACTTTTGTGTAACTAAATAGTTAATTAATAATAGATTATTGACAAACAAATAAATAAATTATTTTGGTGGTGGGTTTCACCATTCACCTCGGTTTCATTGAATGTTATGGTAATACGAGTTAAAAGAATTTTATGGGCAGACCAGACGATCATTGGAGAGCTTTGTTTGCGTCCAAAGAGAGTGAAGACATTCCTATAATGGATGCTACAAATGCCAGGCATTATTGGTTTATGATTCAACCATCAGCACACTACCAGTGCAATTCACACACTCAATTCATGATTTGAAATCTACCAAATATTATTCACTTCTATGCATCAAGCCAGAAGGTCAGAAGCACTTTCTTCAAACAGCTCGACTAAAAAGCAGCTTCTACTATTTATTTGGTGAGTGGGAATCATAACTCAAAAGAAAAAAGCAGGAACTTACAGGAAAAGAAAGAGTGCCATCGACCTGTACAGACAGATGTTGTCACATTCCTGACCGTGTGCAAGGAGTTGTACATCTAGTTTTGATCTTGTCTAAGTACCACCAATAAGTCAAATATACCTACGGCAAAACAGTATTTTCATACCCTCGGAAACAATCTCTAATCTGCCATTTGGTCATAGTCTCCATTTTCCGGAGATTGATTCCCTCCATGACCTGTTCTTCCTGCATAGCGAAACATCCCATTTCAGTCTTTTCCCCTCTCTCTCTCTCTCTCTCATGCGTGCATGCGCGCATATAAAGAGGGGAAACCATACCTGTCAAGTCATAACCAGTAGAGCTTCTGCCATCAAAGCCACCCCTCCAATCTGTGGATCGTGTAGGTGACAGAGGCGTACCACATGGTTGAATCATGAAATGACCTCCTCCAATAGTTTGAAGATCATCATTTCCCCTGACAGGATTTCTCCCATAAGATTCAACTGGTGAGCGGAAGCCGACACTTGATGCTGATGCCCCAGTAACTGGAGATGCCAACTTGTTGGCGGATGAATCACCTTTTAAACCAGCATTAACATCCTTCTTGGTGTCAATCTGAAAGGTTCCAACAATTACCTGTAGATGCAATAGATGAGGAACTGATTATTTAACTGGCTAAATAACCATAATCTCTCTCTCTCTGAACATTGTATACATCACCTGAACTGGGCCAGCAGCTTTCAGGGTTCCACCAACTCCTCCTCCAACAATCTGGCCATCTGAATTGGATAGACATACACTCAGCCCGCCAGTCCTTCCTCCAAGTTCAGTGCGTACATAAGATCCAGATAATGAAATGATCTCGAACTGACCCTGGTATCAGAGGTTAAAGGAAACTATTATATTTTGACAGCATCAAATATGAAAACTTAAATTTCTCAGTTTTTTTCAACTTAAATTAGAAGAAAGTGAAAATCTTTGCAAAAATATCTAGGCCAAGATTTACACTTCCAGTGGCCTTCAACCACACTAAGAATATAAAATGATCTCAACTTTCGTAGACCTTGAGGCAATTCTACTATGTTAGTTTTATGTGACTGTAATTGTTATTATTGTTCTCGCGGGTGTAATAAGGAGAATCAGTTGACAAATCTTTCACTGGGCAACATGATCTTTAAATTCTGCTGCTCTGAATAATTGAATCAGTTGATGGCTTAGATCAACTACGTTCAGCTGCTTCATTTTTTTTTTTCCCTCAGGTGCTTCATTTGTATATTTTCCATCAATACTTGAATGTCTATCAATCAGTAGTAATATTCAAGATGTTCAAGAGTGAATTGCTTCTTACAAGTAGTGCAAGAAAAAATGTTGACTAGCTATTGATATTCACAGAAACTGCTTTTCTGTTTTCTGCAAAAATAAAATGTCTACTTTTTAACAACTGAATTTTACAAGGTTAATTATATTTTTAAGAAACGAACATTTTTTCTTTCTTCTACTTGTCAACATAAAATCCTAATACCCTTTTTTTACTTAGTTTTCTAGACAACAGAGAATAAATGATCAGGGTGATATTCAGGTTTAACATCAGTATTAATGTACTTCAGTATGATATTTAATGAAACAATTAGCACATGCACCAATTAAGTGATGTAATTTTTAAATGTTAAATTACTGCTAGTACATTATTACCATTATTATTTAAAATCAAGTTTGTTTTAAATAATTTGTATTTACCTGTAAGAATCAAGTGGCAGTTGACATGCAGTTCTGTCAGACCTTTACCCAGGGGCATAAATTTTATTATACACAGAAACTACAGACTTCCTGCTGGATTTTATCTTTCTCCTCCCTTTTTTTTTTCCTACAAAATTAATTTCCTTACTGCACTATTTGCACAACCATCTTATTGCCGATAATTTTATTTTATTATCATTTTAGTTGCAACCAAAAACCATAGTTGAAGGAACAAATTACAGCAAGCTTAAAACGAAAATAAATTGGAAGATTAGTGATGTTATTTGGCTCAATTGATATGATCTCTTGGGGACTGCTCAGTCAAGGTTGGGAGGTGTTCTCATTTATGCAATAGTTAGAAAAGGAAAGAAAAGAAAAAAAGGATGATTTCCTGATGCAGCACCCCACCATCTCAATTGTGGCCTGAAAATTGACTTGGAGTGGAACAGAAAGAGCGAGGGGGGGGGCGAGGAGATTATGTGGTGGCTGAGAAGAGAGAGAAAGTGGAGAGAGGAAAAATATATATATTTTACTTTTCCTTTGGATATCATTGTCTCTATATTGCTCCAACACATATAAAAGTGTCATTTTGTTGATCAGGCATGGTCAACAATTGAATTTGACAGAAGAGAGTAACTGTGTGGGGAGCAGAGTGTAGATGTATAGGAAACATGGGGGCAATTAGAGGTTTTCGAAAAAAAAAAAAAGGGGAGTAGCTGAAATTTAATCTCTTCCCAATTCATTGTTTATTATTTCAACAATAGGAGTGTGCATGGAAAATTAACAGAAGCATTAAGAATACAACAGCAAAACAGAAAATGTATATGAAAAATTACCTCATATGTAATATTGCCTCCTGATGTTGCTGGCTGCCGGAGAGATGCATTAGAGATTGAGCCAGATGCTGACAAAATACATATTTCACGCTTATTCTGTTGCATAAACAGCATAATCTTCTGCCCAATATCCTATTCAATCCATTCTTTATTATGTCAGGATGGTAACAGATAAGCCAAAGCAAGAGCTTTTTCATTTTACATAACTAATATTGGGATCTTAACTTGCTGACAAGTTAAATACCAATATACACAGTGATTGCTATTAACATAGAAGTTAATTATGAGGTTGTTCATACACCACAAAAAATTGAAGGAACCACAATACGCCCAACATCTCTAATGTGAAAGTACTCAAATGCATTCATTGAATTCTTTCCAGTCATGAAATCAAATTCAGAAGACTTGCAATCTGGTATATCATATTTGGTAAACGTACGAGAAAAAAGGAAATTGGTGTAAATCAACAAGGAGTAATGAAATAGGTTTAAGAGAAAATTTAATAAAAAGTTTTTTCCATTCGACTACCAGAAAGAATAAATGAGATGGAGATATTCCTACTATGACATCTCAGTTTCCATATATCATAAAACCCAACAAAAATAAAAAATCCTAGAAACTCTGGTAATCAATGATTTGTATCTGTGATAGTCACAGGATCATTTGTAAAACACTTCAAAAACGAGAGCTCTAGATATTAAAGTCAGTTCCAAACATCGCCTAGTCACTACCATTCACGCCTAATATTACATAATCTATAAACCAAAGCAATAGAGCAGAATTTAAAATAAGAATTTGTACCGCAATGAAATAATCCAGGAATTGCCAATGAATAAAAAAAAAAAAGAAAAAAGAAAAAGAAAGAAAGGACCACATATTCTGGCCGGGGGGAGTTTCCCCCTCTTCCCTCACCCCTCACCCCCCTTGGGTTAATGTACATTACCCCACCTAAGTATCCCTCAGGAGCAGTTTAGATACATTCTGTGAGAAAAGAAAGGATTTCACCAAGAAGGTAGATCCGAAGCCATCCAGTGCCCCACTGCCCACTTCCCTTCCTTTCAGTCCCATACAGCCCAATACAATCCATCCAATACAACCATCCGTAATCCACATTAATTCTCATCAGCACTCTAATAACCCCCCAGGTGGTGAATCAGAGTTGAAATGAGCCCTCGGTGAGATCTGAGCTTGTTCAGCCAACTCAAGAGGGAGACTATTGTAGGAACAGTATTTTCCTCTCTAAGGATTTTTCTTTTTTATTCTTTTGTCCCAAAGTTTGATATTTGATTGGCTACTGCAGCATTATGACGGCACCTCAAGCAGCATATCATTTTGGAGTAGTTCAATAGTTTTTTAGATATATACAAAAAGCCAGCAGTTTGAATCATTCAGATATAATTAATATAAATACACAATTTTTGTAACATGAAAGAAACAAAAACAATTTTGTTTTTCCAAAGAGCAAGCACCACATAAACTGCATAGGTTCATAAGATTAAATTATAACATTAAGCAAAAGCCTGTGCATTAATATTTTTGACCAGTATGAGTCCATTGTATGTCTCAACTTCTGAAGAGAAAATTTAGAAACTTTCAAGGCATAAATAATGCATACCTCACCAGCAGCTACACTAATAACATAAGGAGTAAAACCTTGCCCCGAATTGCCTGCATCCAGAAATTGAAAGGAACAGCTCATAAGTTTCTAAGGTATACACTCAGTACAAAACAAAATTTCAAATGTAGTTGAAGCAAATAACATGTAAACAAAAGGAGAAAAAAGGACTTGCAATGTGATACAATACATAATTGAATGTTAAAAGGAAAAAAAAAATAACAGCAAAAAAATTATGGAAGTGAAACAATAAATATCAGGTTCAAAAGATAAAAGTATGCACTAGCATTCATCAATACTATGATTATTTTTTTCATACCCAAATATTACTTGATCATTCAATATTCACTGAGTTCTAAATAGGGAACTACTATTGGAATGTCTGGTTAAACACTAACAACTTTAACATGAACAAATATATAAACTCTCACAGAAATGCACTGCAATGAGAAAAACAATTGAAATACAAATTAAAGAAATTTGCAACAGAACCCTCAAATTTCAGCACATTCCAAACAAAAGCACAAAAATAAAAACATTTCCGGAGAAACTCCCCAAAGCAGACAACTGATACTCCTTAAGGCAACTGATAATAATAATAATAATAATAATAATAATAAATAGATTCGCTTCAAAAGAGAATGCACGAAACCTTCGCAAACTATACAAGCTCAACAAAGACGAAAAATAGGAATTAGAATAAAACAATACTTTGCAGTATAGCCCTCGTAATTCGCAAAAATTGAAAAAAAAACCAAACAAAAACAGAACTTTGTTTCATTTACACCTACCAAAACCACCGAGCTGAGACTTCTTCGAACCCCCCAAGTAAGACGAGCCCGAACCACCAGAAACCAGTAGTTCTCTCCTCTCCTTGGAATTGGAAGAGGCCGTTTTTTTGGCGGCCAAGGCCTGTTCAGGCGTTCCGTACTTTCTGGGCCGGCCACGCTTCCTCTTCGCCGGCTCCAGCATCGACGTCACGGCAGAGGACGCCACCGAGTGCGGAAACACCATTTGGTGACGCGACCCGCCGGCGCCATCCTCGCTGTTGTTGTTGTATGGCGGGAGCAAGCCATTGGTCGGCGAGGGAGTGGTGGTTGCCACAGAGGCCGCAGCGGTCGTGGTGGCGTTGGCCGGGTGATGGAAGTAAGAACTGACTTGTGGTAGTCGATGCGTGTCGTCTGTTTCCATAATTTGTTAGAGAGAGGAAGGGAGAGAGTGAACGGGATTTTTTTTTTTTTTTTAATTTTAATTTTTTTAATTGTAATTTCAGAAGAATGTTTTTGGGTTGGTTCTCGTTTAGTTTCCCTTTTAAGGGAGGGGCAATCGTCAGCCGTTGGATTCGTGATTTGACCCAGATGTTTGACTGTTCATGCACATATTTGGATAAATTCTTGTTTTGATCCCGATATTTGTTTCATTAAATTGGATTTTATTTTCTGTTTCAATAACAATATTCCAAACATCCATTCAAAAATTAAGAATTAGGATTCTCTCTGTTATAAATCTATAAATATATATATTTTAAAATATCTTTTTATATAATATTTAAATCTTTAAAAATAAAATAAAAAATTATGAATTTAAATATTTTAATTTTTAACCTGACTTGACATATAATATAATTAATAATAAAAAATATAATTAAATTAAAAAAATATAAAACAAATATTGATGAAAAATAAATTATTTTTGCATAACATTCTTCCAAGAGTGAAAATAAAAAGTGGGCTAACAGTTTAATGACAGTTTATGCGGTTTAAAAGAGGGAACAGTTTGTTTTCAAACGAGAGAGGATTTCCCCCTCTCCCATTTCTTGTTCATACCACAAAAACCGGTAATGCTGCATCAAGGGAAACTTCTTCGATGGTGATGGAACTCCACCAGGAAAACAAGAGTGTTTTTGGAATAGAGCAAGGTTTGAGATTCTGACACCATTTCTTTTTTTTTTGTATTCCTGGAACAGTTTAGAAAAATTCTGAAAGTTGCTTGTTGTGATGGTAGGTGAAGTTGATGACAAGAAGGAGATGGCGGTGCAACTTCATGTTGATAAAGGTGATTTCTCCTTGTTGGGGGCCAGAAATGGATACTCAAGCGGCCTCTATGATAAGCCTCTTTCTTGCTTCGGTTGTGGCATTGGATGGTTTTCGTGAGTTTCGCATAACTATTTTTCTGTCATCGTTTCAGTTTCTGTATTCCTCCATTGCTGTTTGCTTGAGGTTTTTGAGTTTTGTGACAGATTCTTGTTGGGGTTTGCATTTCCTCCGCTGTGGTACTACGCAACAGTTCTTTATCTTACGAAATATTATCTCAAAGACCCAAGGGAAAGATCTGGTCTTGCAGCATCAGCAATTGCAGTAAGCAGATTCTTGTTCAGCCATTGTGTAGTCCTGTGAATGAAAACCCTGATCTTGTTAAATTATTCTTGCAGGCTTTGATTTGCTCGGTTGCTATCTTGATTTCCCTTCTTGCCGTGTTCTTGTAGCAGACTATGTTTCTTTTGTAAATTTCCCGGCACAGAAAGTGTTGGTTCAGCAATGAATGGATAGGTTGGATAGGTGCACGGCAGATTTGGTGGCATGCATGGAATCCTCTGAAATTATGAATTACAAATGAGTGTAGTGTAATCCTTCCTGTGACAACATTCTAAATTATTTTCGCCAGAAATAAGTGAATTTGTTGTTCTCATAATCGAGACAAAAGCATAATAGCAAATAAAAATGCTCTGTAAGAATAACAGTAAATAAAAATGCAGGTTGTGAAATCAACAAATGATCCATTAAAATCGGAAAAAAAAAAAAGGATATAAATTTAGAAGTTCTAATGCACAGATATGCTACGGTTACAACACTTGGGGACAATTTCACACACAATGATACATGTAACAACACTCGGGAAAAAAGGCTCCCTTGATAATCGAATGTTCTCCTCCAGTGAAATCAATGTTTTACAACATGATAGTAGTGCAAGCTCAGCAGGACTGTCCGGGCTCATCCTTTGGTGCCTCGCCATCATTATTCTCTTCTGTAGATGCCATTTTCTGTGAATTCTTAAGTTCCTCTAACTGCAACACAATAAAATCAGGCAACTGAAATTAGAATTGTATTCTTTTTTAAGCATATAAAACATTAAGTTAAAGCGATGTGGGCAAAGACAACAATAGTTGTTGTAAATATAGAGATGTTAATTGATGAGTAGCTGCACTAAACTAATATTAGAAAGGCAATAGACATTTGCTCATTATGACAGCCAAGCTTGTCAAAAACCTACATGTTTTAGTTTTTTGGAAAAAAGTGGATAAATAGCATGCCACATAAGGGGAAAGAAGTAACATTGGATGAAGCAGAAGAAGGTTCTGTTTGTCTATAAAAGCAATCAGGTCAGTTACTTCAGGGATTATCCATAAAATATCTACATCTGGTACAATTTAGGACAACGAAGTAAAATAAGTAAATAAAACTAGATTGTGAAGATGAGATGACGTCATCTCCTCTGGCAAATATTCAGCTTTTTTGAGAACCTCAGACATAATCTAGCACTAATTTACTATGCTGGGGATGTTTGAATAAAACCATTTCCACTGTCCCTGGCCATGTCACAGGAAAGTTGATACATATAAAATGAGAAAGAAAAAAATGGATGATCAAAGTATATCTGATGAATTCAGGGTAAAAAATTTCAAATCTCCACAATTTTATCCTGTTATGAGTTTCATTGAATGATGGAAAGTTTTCCAACAATGACTAGAAGAAAATGTCATTACATATTTTTATGCAAGAGCACCGGACAACAGAAACGGAATAGCCAGGAGGAACCTGCTCCTGTTCATTTCTTTTTATTCAAATAATCAAAACATTTATTGGAAATATATAGCAAGATTTCTGTAATTAGGCAGGACATAGGGCACAACTAAAGTTAGAAGCAATAGCTGACAAATATATAAGGATCCCAGGGTGATCATCGGTGAGGTGGAAAGGTTTCACTAATTCATGAACAAGGAAGAATAATCAAAAACGAAAGACCCTTTACTTCGACAAAATTCCTTTGCTGGCAGGAAAGAGTTGGTGTGTTCAATCCAGCTTGAGCTTGATAAGCTGCAGTGATGAAAAGAGCCCAACTACATTTAAGACAGCTCAACCTCCCCAAACACAGTGACTCAGATCTGTGTCCTATGTCCACATTATGCAACATGGTTGTACAAAAGAAAAACCCCATGCAAATGTATTAAATTTGAAGTTCATTTTGTGTTTAACTCTGGACATGTTTCTGTTCAATCATTGATCAATGGACTTATGCACAATGCAGTGAATGGATATAAAGTATGTTTAACAAAAATATGTTAAATTGGACAAGATTCAGTTTCATTCCATCCACGGCATTGATCCTGACAATACCAACTGATCTTAAACACCCACAAAGAAATTTGATTTGATTCATGAACTTTGATTCATATGAAGAGCAAAATGTTGACATATCCCAAGATCAAATGTCACCTCTTTGCAAGTTTCTTGATGTGCAGCCAAGAGTTCATTATATTTCAACTGCAAATCTGACATTTCAGTCTGTAGATTTTCATATTCGGACAGACTAGGACCTCCTAATTTCTGTTGAACGAACCTGTCCACCAAAATCCGAAAAAAGAAAGTAATAACTAACCAAATTTTCATCTAATTACACAATCCCATGTAAAGAATGAGAGAATTAAATGAACTTACTCAAGAGCAGAAGAAGGCTTGTCATTTTGTTCATACAATGCAACCAGAACTACAACAGCAACAACAACAAAAACATGTGCCAGAACTTCACTACAAGGAAAGGAAGAATCCATTGTAAAAAGAAAGAGGAGAAGGTTAATGAGAGCAAAGAACCTTTGGTGAGAGCATCAAGAACGCCGCTAGAATCTAAGTACTTTCTAAAGGCTTCTTTCTTGGCCTCTTTTTCCTGCAAAAAGAGAAAGTGGGTAGTGAAGATTTCTGACTGATATGCTGTTTACATACAAATGGATCAGCATCTACATTATATAAATTTTCGTACCTCCTTGTGTCGCATCATCATCTGCTCTCAAAATCTTCTTCTTGTTCTTCTTATGCTTCTTTGCTGTTGTCGGTATTCACTGTACAGACAAATTAAAGTGAAAATTATGAAAAAAAAAAAAAAAGGGAAAAAACCCTCACCATGGTGGATCTGCTCGGTTTCGGCCCGTATGAATCCAACCCAAACTCAACTAATAAAAAATAATAGAAGGATTAATATCATCCGTAACCCTGAAGTTTAAGATATTTTGAATAAACGCATAGTTTATGTCGTTTTAGACAAACTTCTACGGCACAAAGGAGTCCAAATGTTTTTACCCAGAAATTAAATAAAAACAATTAAAAAATGGTGTTGTTTCCAATATATGTTTGATGATTATGTAATAGTCTCAATTTCATTTTCTTGTTAATATTTAGAAAATATCATATTTGTTTTTCCCGTTCCTCATAACTTCAGTAACTTGTTTAAGTTTGAGCAACAACCTATTTCCTTTTTGACATATCAAACTCTTTGGATTTTTAAAGCCAAGCAAACACACAAGGCTTGTGAAAGTTTACCTTGACATGGTGAATTTATCAATCAATTTATTTGGTTATCTGCAAGAATGCCACACCCTTTCCGAGACAATGAATCTAAACTCTAGCTCAACCACACAAAAAACCATGTAAAGGATGTTAATAAGCACCAAATTGTAAATGAAACTGTTGTAAAATTACTGGGAAAATTTTCTTTCATTTGATCTGTATGATTACAAACCAATATGATTGGCACGGAAGAACTACAAACAAACGTATTTGATAGAGTTCTGCACATAAGGGATCATGTCTAACCTATATCATCCTCAAAGATGCAACCGTGTATTGGTTATGGATGGGAATCAGACTGATCGATTTGCTTCAATCGTTTATGTCAATAGCCACATGGGAATCGCCAATAGTGGAAACATTATTACCAAGCCATAGTTGACTAGGGAATCGATGTCTTCAATCTTTTCCAACTTGTTATGAAAACATTTGTGTACAAGGGTACTGTTTATCCTGCATTTGTGTCGCTCTTGTTAATTACGAGTGTACATAACAAGGTAAATAAATATCCATAAAAGGAAATATCGAGTCATCTCTGTTTTCGTGTCACTAATTTGATCCTGAACATTTGAATTTACCAACAATCTTTTCTCATTATACTGGACTGATTGTTGGAAAGGCAATTTTATTTTGACCTTTTCAGAGTTTTTCCTTGAGAGGGTGGTTTTGTAGGCCAGTATAAATCGTTTCCATGACTGAGCTGAAGAAGTTAGTCACAGGTACGTAGAGAGAGAGAGAGATGCAAATAATTGGTCAGAAGACAAAATTTTTGGAAAAAGCGTTGGTGTTTGTTTCATTACTGATGAAAAGATTTTACGCATAGAGGTGAGTCACCACAAAAAGTGGTTAGATTTTGCTTCAACATCAACAATGTCTATCATATAAAATGGTAAACCATTGGCAGGTTAGATAAACTTAAGTTCAACATCACCTAGTCCCCATTTTTCATTAAGCCAAGGAACTGCTATGCTGAAGATGTTTAATGTAACTCATTTTCAAACATGAGAAAGACCTCATAATCTGTGGCAGCAAAACATGAAGCACGTGAAATAAAATCTCTGCTTTATTCACTATTAACATAAGATGTAAGCAGCTCATGCATGTACAAAATGTGAACAATCTTCACCAGAACAACTATAATGGATTTGATTATAGAGCAGAATAATCCAGTTAGAAGGGACAGATCAATGGCATTGGAGAAGTATAGAACTTCCATACTTCCTCCAATTTTCTATGGTATAGATATGTTCAGTAGTATGCAGTTGACATAAACAAACTTGGATTGTAAGAAGTGAAAAGACTGCAAAACAACCACCAAAACAATTAATGCTGAGCTTAGTTTGAAGAAATATAATTATTCATAGTTATGCAACATATAGGGATGGCAAAATCCCTGACTGGCTCTGGGTTTTTGTGGACCTAGATCCAGCCCAGGTCATGGTTTAGTGTGCCTGGGCCTGAGAAAATACCTCGGTTCAGGACTGAGTTATACTCTTATCAAGAATATGTGACATAGACTATAGGATACTCATTGAACAATTATAAAATTTTACTTTCACATACCTGCTCAATGTTGCATTGTCATACATATTCAGCTTCTCAAAGAATGCAAGGGTATAAAACATAAACAGATCCGCAACAGACATTCCAACCTGCAATTAAGAAAAAATATTTGTATGTGATACCTGAAAACCTAGAAGAGAGAAAAGAAGATAGTAACTTCAAGCAGAGCATCCTAGGTCTTATATATTTAAGGGATTTATAAACCAGAAAATGCTATCATATTTACACTTACATCAGAGTCCAGGCGATGAGAATATGATTTCTCCCCTTTCATGCTGCTACCAATAGCCAAAACACCTGGAGATTGAAGCTGCACAATCAAAAAAGGGAATTCCCTTCAGCTTCAAAACCACTAGCAAGGAAAAGCACTTTTAAACGTCTGCCACGCTAAAACACTCAGATTGTCTGGTCAACAGGTCCAAATTGAGTCCAGAAGTGCATGAGCAAAATCAGAAAATGGATAACAGCGACCAAGATTATAAGAACAAAGAGGCATCTCACAAAAGCTGAAGTGCACAACAAAACTACAAATAGCATTTCTGGAGAAGTTCCCAGGGTTTTTATGCAGAAGAGAAGTAGGTTTGATTGGCACACCAATGAAATAGTTAATCACTTCAGCTGACATACATTGAAGAGACATACACTATTACAGAACTGAAGACATATATATAAAAACACAAATAGTGATTTTGAGTATACTGAAATCTTATTCTGGAAAAATTGACTTAATCACGTTTGTAGCAATGAAATAGCAAATTAGGTGAATCCTAATTGAATTATTTCAACCTACTAATGTAGGTTAAAGGTTTTTGTTCACACTACTGCATGCACATTTTCTCTAGATTAAACATAATTTGACACAGAAAAGTAATGTATTATTATGATTAGGAGTCAATTCATATGATATTTGTGAAAAGAAAAACCCATTTGGAGATGCAAACTAACCTCAGAGAAGAGAGTGGCAGCTTGGCAAGTGTCCACCATTATCAGCAACTCCTTGAATCTAATTTTGTGGCAAGATCAATACCCAAGATCATTTTTAAGCAGGAATCATGTATGTCAACAGCCACCATAATCTAAAATAAATTATTAACATTTTAACTAGGCATTTTCCATAAGAGCAAATATGTTCTATTCATACTCCAACCAAAATGGAGTAACTTAAAAAAGTCAATATAGCCTCTATAAACACTTTTACTTTCATTCTTATAGCTGAATGCTAATGTTAAGACAATAGGTATAAAAGCAGAGTATAATCTCACCTGCGTTTTTCTTTCATTTGTTTCACTGCATCTGCTAGATCATGACTTTGGAGCTCTTCTGAGTCCTAAAATTTTAAAAATTCATCTCCCCATGCCCAGTCATGTATAGAAGTATATGACTTCTTTTGTCACTCAAAAGACGTTTTGATCTAGGAACAGCAGTCTCGTGACACCCGGTCAAAACTCTCAGAAAGTTTTCAACTGTCACTTCATAACAGCGATAGTCTACCTGAGTTATCGAAGTTTAGTAAAATGAAAGTCTTCCACTTATCGAAATTTCTTAAGATTTACAAACCCCTGATTAACTGTCTCCATAAGATGTTCAAACATGACCAGACCAAAATGTATTTATAAGGATACTGAGCTTTTTCAAAACTAAAAGATCTAAGTGGAGTCTCTGGAGAACACAGAACTCACCTCAACATTATCTCCATACAAGTTAAGTTTGCGGTTCTCATTGTTGAAAACTTGTGCAGGATACTTGTTCCTAGCATTACAAGCCATGTCATCTGCCAGTACGAGTATTATCCTCTCATCACATATTCCTAGTCGCTTAACTGTCCTGAGAAACCAAGGAAAAGGAAATGATCTAGGAATGAAAACAAAAGGGGAGAGAACAAAATTTACTTTGCAAGATCACAAGAAATATAAAAACGCTAATTGCTTACCTATACAAAGATAAAGTGTTAGCCATATGCCAATAGTTAAACCTGAACAATGGAATTCAACCATTAGTATAACTTGGCGTTGCCAGGATTCATTTGTCAAACAATGTTGTGAAAATTAAAATTCTTCAATATATGCAATGACTCAAGTTTGTGTTAAACCCATCTCTACTTCAGCAATACAGTGATACAAAACAGTAATTTATGAATCATAGGTAGAACAAATATCGCATAATTTAAATTAACAGCAAAAATACAATTAAAGTAGCTCAAACTAAAGAACTTACAACCATAAAAAACAAAAAATTAGCACACTCGGAACTAACATAAAAACATGGGTATTGTTCATCATTTACAATCATAACATGTGTGCTATTTATCATCCAAGTTTTATTTCCTCCAGAATTAAATCTAAATTGCCAAGAAAACAACTTTAAAACAAATATTGGGCAGAACAAATGAAGTTGATTTAGCTACCAGAAGCGAGAAGTGCAAACAAAAACAGCCCAATTATTAATGTGCATAGTTGTTTCAGCTGACGCAATGTACGAAATGGAACTGCAGAGAAGCAAAAGCAACAGCATCCACCAAACATTTAGAACCGAAGGAACTGTACATCTTGAACCACATTCTCGCACTCGCAAATCTTCCCGTTTTGTTGTTGATCAGAAATTCAAAATGGATAACATTCGATTCATTTTGTACTGAGAATCTACTGCAGTTGAATGGAGCTTCAATTTTTCTGATTGAATTTGCCGCAGAGTTTCAAAGTATCGCCTGGACATTTGACCGACACCGCTTTTGTAACTTCTGAAGATTAAGGTAAATTATTAATTAGGTCCCTAATTTTGATTAAAATTGTCAATGGATCCAATGTTTTCGTTTCTTGAACAAACAAACAAATTTATATTTAAAATGAATGAAAAAATTACGCTCTATTTTTGGAATCTTCCCCTCCAAGTAGTAGGTGCAAAATGAAGCCTCAACAAACAAGAAACGACATCCCTTTTTATACATGCAGTATTAAACGACAAGTCGTTTGTAATTATTATTACCTTGTTAACATCTTCCAAGCTCCAATTCCACCAGTTCCCGTCCGTTACTTCTGATCAAGTTTTTGCAGGTTCTCTTCTCTCTCTCTAAAATTTCTCCACATAGTTACTTTTTTCCTTCAATGAAAATGAAGATGGTTTTTTTTTTTCCCTTTTATTGGGTGGGTTCAAATATGCTTTGGCAAAACAAAGCATGATTAGTGTTACTTGAGACTGTAAAGTTGGAAATTTTGTTATTCTTATTTCTGGGTATTGGCTGAAACCTGAAGTTGCATTTATATGTCTTTTTTTTTTTTCCTCCATTTAGGGAAAGAAAAACGATTACTTGGATCATGACTTGCAGATTTTGAATCACTGAGTCATTGTTTGGTTGAACTTGTATAAGTAATCCAAAAACCAGAATGTAAGTACTTTGGAAATGTACTGATCAAACAATAAGTTAATGTTTTTACCTTTATTCTTCATCCTCTTCAGATTGTATCTTCTTTATCTGTCAATGCTAGTTCAAATTTTAGCAGTATTTGTGTTTCTTCTGATCTGGGTGGTTTCAGCCTTACCATATTTTTAGCCTATGCAAGCTATGGAATTTATTTATGGCAATGGTAATTCTTTAGTGTGCCGTTGTTTATTTGGAGAAACTAACTTTTAATGAACTTCAAGTTCATGATTTGTGCTGATCCTATTTGCTGTTGTTCCTTGTGTTCGTAGGATGAAATGTGCTGTTTTTTCCCGAACCTTCAGATGTTTACTGGAGTTTTCATATTATTTAATTATTAATGTATTAATAAATGTAAAATTTAGTGCCTAGACGTGAAGAGTTCGTTGGTTGAAGTTGAGATAGGACTACAATTAGACAGCCGCATGCCTCAACTTACAGTGTTCACACTTTTGAATAATATATCTACTTGGTAAATTTTTATGGGGTTTCTATATTGTAATTGAACTCTGTATTTTCAGTTGAGGAAATTGTTGTTTCAGGTGCTATATAAGGTTTTAGATCTGGTAGCTCAAATGTTCATAGGTGCACAAGATAGTTTATTCTACATTGGAACAACTTTCAACTTTGTGAGTCCTATGACTGATTTCATTAATTAAAACGCTGATGCATATGATTGGGAACTCATGGTAGACTGATTTGAGATTCACTTAAGTTTATTTCTTATTTTATTTTATTCATTTTCTAACTAGGTGATAGTATATTAGCTTGTTTAATTTATATTTACCTATATTCCCAACAGCTTGGAGATGCCTGGCCTAGATTGGCATTCTAATCAAGCTTGGAGTTTTTGTTGTGACAACTCAAATGAGTTGTTATTCTCATAATGTTACTCAATACTCGCTATAAATTTTGGTAGCAATGAATTCATAGAATAGTATATCTATTTGCTACATGAAGTTGTTGGTTCAAAAGAGAAACCCTGGATTGAGGCACTTGATTTAAGTTTTAACTGATAGAGCCCTCTTTTAATCTGTGGGCAGATTGTGGCATGATAACCTAGGAATAACCAACATATGGTGATTCATGTTATGCATCTTTGAGTTTCGGTTTGGTATAAGACCACTTTTTAACTAGTTAATTTTGTTAAAATTAGACCGGAAAATTGAAGTGTCTGAGCTAATTAATGATAAAAGTGACATAGCTGTTTTATAAATGTAATGTAAAATGCCCTTTGACAGATACTATGACTGGTGCTATCTTGTCTAAAAGAAGAGAGATGGGCAGGTCGTCTCACAGCAGTGCTCATGATGCATTGAACTGTGATGACATCCTGTGTGATATCCACAGGCGGTTGCCACCAGAATCCATCGTCAAATTGACTACTGCATCAAAGAGGTGGCTCAGCTGTATCTGCAGCTATGCTTTTCAGTGCAGTTACCCGAAAAGATGGAAAGTGAGTTCTAACCTCTTGGGCTTCTGTCTGTAATTCATTATACCTTTGAAGACCTCAAGGTGGCCTTCATCGTGCCCCATCAGTGCCTGCATTTCCATTATTGTCAACTTCTAAAGAAGGTGATGATCTAAAGTTTTCTGGGGTCCTAAAACAACTTGGTTACTTCATTGACTCTTCCAACAGCCTTTTTCTTTGTGGCCGCCATCCAAAGACTATGTGTGGGATCCAATTACCAAACAACAGCACAAACTCCCTAGTCCTCAGATGTACTTTGCAGAGTTGTGCATGGCATTCATTGTTGAGGGTTCTCCCAATGATTACATATGCTACAAGGTTGTTCGCGCAAAATGTGAATGTAAACATGATAAAGTCAACACAGTCACCATTGAGACTTTCCATTCAAAGACTAGTGCGTGGTACTGGTCAATGCTCATTTGCAGTTCTACTTTGTCGCTGGGTCCCTGGAAGGCGGCTACTGTGATTAGAGGTGTCATTCACTGGTTTGCAATGAGGGGAAATAGAGCCATTTATGACCAGGAACATGAAGAGAGACATATCAATTTGATTGAACTACCGGGGTCATATGATTTTGATGAGCGTGTTCTTGGTGAGTCTTCCAATGGACTTCTGCAGTATGGTAAAAGTTGTAAGCCAGGAATGGAGATATGGGTTCTTGACAAAGAACAAGAAATTTGCTCAAGCAGCACTAAATGGATCCTGAGATATAAGTTGAATTTTAAAACAATGTGGAAGAAGAATCCAAGAGTCATGACAGTATTCAGCACATGTTCTAAATCTAAGGAAACTCAGATATTGTCACTTCTTCCACAGAATTCAGGATCCGTTTTCATTAGATCTGGAGACAACATATTTATTTGTCATATTGAGAACAGAGAGGTGGAAGTGGTTCAGTGTGATGGACGCAGCTCCTCCATTTTATGGGATTTCGGTAGAGTAGTTCCTTACTACAAACCAGCTTGGTCACATTCTTCACTGTGTTACAGCTGATATAGTATGACATGTTCATCATTATTGTGGCTACTCTATTTAGAATTTTTTGTAAATAAAGTCACAATACTCACGAAAATAGAGAGTTGTGTTTGTGCTGTTCAAGTTTTCAATTTTGTGAATGGTGAATGTTAGATGTATATTTTGTTAGTTATGAGGGATAGAGTTTCTGTTAGGTTATGCGGGTTAGTTTGTCATGAATCTATGTTTCTATCATAGAAGTATAAAATATGGTGTGCTTGCATCTGCTGTGCTAATGTAGTGAATAGGGTATTTCTAATTTTTTTTTATTTATTGATTTTACTTTTTAATTTTAACTTTTTTTTCATAAATTACACTTTATGTTTTGAAATCAAACTGATTAATAAGAAATTTTTTTTATATCTTACAGTATCTAAATAAATAATAAATGCAACTAGTTTTGTAACTTCTGTAAAAAATTGTTTCTTCATTTATTTGATTTTTTTCTATCTCATAATATATCTAAATTTAGCTGTTTACAATTAATTTTGAAAATGTTATAAGATTTAGTTTTATTCCCACTTATTGATATTTTGGAGGTGGTAGAAAATATCCTGATCTTAAAATTTAAATGGAATATAAGATTGTGTATCTTTACACAAATTAATTTGTATTCCAATTCAAAACTATGTGCTAATTAAATTTTCTTATTGAGAAAGAAACATATAAAATATATTTTTATTCTAGTATGCTATTTTGATTTGGGTTTTCTTCAATATCTCAGGTAATTATTTGAATACATATATTTCCCATTGACAAATTAATTGAAAGAACATATAATATGCATATCAGTTATAGTTCTAACACAGCAGAATTGAATGACTACATCAATGAGAATTGCCTTTTAACTAACTCGTATCCCTTTAAAACCATTTATCTATGAAGTTTATTTCCTAAATAAATACGGACAAAATCTTTTTTTTTATCTAATTTCTATGAAGTTTACTTGTACAACAGAATAGTAAGCATTCAACATTACGTTAGGTGGGATCAAAGGCATCCCTGTTCGAAAGAATCAACTATATTTCTAATGTAAGGCCAAAAAAGAAAATGGAATGAACAACCCCACGAAGATATCCACAATTTAGGAGGTTGCAGATTGAATCTACATGTTTGACAGGAAAGAGATTCCGGTGGCTCTTTCTGTATCTGCAATGATGATGGAGGTGACTAATCAGAGCGCGGCAACAAGAAACTAAAGCCTGAGTTTTCACTAATGAGAGGTGGTGGTTCGATGTCGGCAATGTCAATTTGTTCCATTGATTTTGATAAGTCATCCACTGAAAAAGGAATGCTGCAAACATAACAAAGCGGTGAGAGCTCGGTGACAGCAGCAAAGATAAGGCAGAATAGAAGAATGTCTGAAACTATCAAAAGAATATCAGAATATTCATGATATTGCTCCTAGTTAATATCCAGTAAAATCCTCTCAAAGGTCGGAAATTCAGTCAATTTTCAAATAATTTTATGGTGAGCTTTGTCACATGGTGGAATTTCATTTGCTAACCTTGAATCGTCATCCAACAGGAAGGAGTTGCTAACTGCATTATTGGAATCTTCTGTCATCAGCACTCTCATATTGGATATTACCTGCAGAAAACATGTACAAGGCAGCGATCAATTTCTTCAAATGTGTCTTCAGTGCTATGAAAATTTTACTGTATTCCTAGATGACTCTAATGGCATCCACAAAAACTTACATCCGGAGACACGCTATGCGTGCCATACTTGTCATCCCAGTACATAGTACTGATCCTATATAGCTGCTGTACACTAAGGACCTGAAAATAAAGACATGAAGTTGGTGAGATATGGGAAAGAAGGAGACCTAGAAGTAACTGTTCAAGTATTGCTATCATTAGAGATGCTTCACTCACAGGGCAGAGGTCATGACTTATTTCATCCAGTGTCTTCTTCGGTTTTTGATGTATGACCTGAATTATTGAAACATGACATTTAAGAGAATTTCAGAATCTCTTTATTCTTTTCACCGTTGAAGCAAGTGATGATGTAACAAGCGGAAACTAAATATAGAAGAGAGATGTACGAGAAAACCGATGGCCTGTCTTATATGTTTGAGCTCGTCCCAGGCTGAACCTGCATACTGCACTCATTTTTTGTTTCTTTAGTTCATATAAATATACAATCACAAAGTGAAATGAAAAATTGACAGTTCATTCAAGGGCACCTCATCTGTTGCCTTGTAACACCAATGCTCCAATTCAGCTAGCCCTGCTTTAACGTATTCACCATTACTAAACGAGCAGCACTCTCGCCGTAGCAAAAGGCTGTAACCAAAGGAGAGTGTATCATGAGAAGAAAAAACATGTAATAATCGGAAAACAGTGTGGGCATAGACTCATATTACCTGTTGAAAAGTTGAACATTGATGAAGGAGAATATTTGTGTGAAGACCTTACGAACTAAAAATGGGGGTACCTGAAACAGGATACTAATAGTTACAAACTAAGTGTCGGCGATGCTAGTGTTAGCTTGGAACTTGAGAATCGCATTTTGCTGAAAATTTACAGCTACTCGTAATCTTCATCATAATACGAGTAAAATGAGAAAGCTAAAAACGAGGAATGGAACCAAAATAGGTCTAACTAACATGATTTGACTGCAAAGTGTTTAAGAAGTTTCCAAGGCTCTTCACAATCCCTTGCCAGTGAGCAATTAAAGTTTGCTGGGCCGCTGTGTTAGCAACTGAACGTGATGATCCCTTGACAAAGCTTGCTCTGGATGTTCTTGGTGCCTAATGCATTATGTTAAAACAGTAATTTTTTAAACGAAGGAAGTTCAAAAGGAAGTAATGTCAAACTTTATTAATGCAGAACAGTGTACCTGGATGCACAGCCCAAGCAGTGGAGAGATTTCCTTCTTCAGATTATCTCGAATCATTCCATAAATCTTTTCCACATAGGCCGTAAGCTGCTGTTTGAAAAGCAAAGCTGGGTACTTAGCTTCAACTTGCCGTAAGGTATCCACTCCACCACTCATTCCACCATTGACTAAGGTCATATTTACACCTTGTGGAGCCCCACGGAAACTCTGAAATATAGAAATCACAAGGTTTAGTTGGAGCAAAAGAAAATTTTCTTGATTACTACTTTATTCTAGTCGAGAAATTTGTACCTGTGTCATCCTCCCAAATAGTGTGGCTGATGATGATCTACGACGTTGTGGAGCCATTCCAGCTGCTCCACTAGCTTTCAATGTACGCTGGAGTAGCAAGAGAAGTGTTGAGGCATTCGACAACCAGTAGGCCAAGATCTCATTGTTGTCCTGTGTCTGAAATCCAGTTGGTAAAATTCAAGCTTTAGAAAGATTACGAGTTTTAGGAGATCTAATAACACACAATACCATAATGGAGAGTTGGACATTTCAAACCTCAATAGCAGTGCCAATGGTCTGAATGATCCGATCAAAAACGCTAGTTCGCTCAACTTCAAAAGATCTCCACTGCAAGAGGCATTTGTAAATGGTACAGGCAGCAATCGGCCGGTTCCCTGCAAAACCTAGGTATTGTGCAATGCAACGAATGAGCAACTCCTGGTTCTCTTGTTGTTTCTCGTTGAGTGATTTTTGTGGTTTCTCCTCTATTTCGGAAGGATCCCTGTGGTTTATTGAAGCGCTATGCAGCTCCTGTTCGAATATATCAAGCGATCAACAAAAGAAAGTAGACAAGGAAGAATACTACGGTATATCTCAGAAACTCTATCTGTTCCTAGTTCTCATTATAATAAAAACTTGTACTGGCTTTACTTACCAAAGGTGACTTTGTATCTCCTGATAAATGACCACTTTCAGCACCTCTCTGCAATTATCAGACAACAGAAGATAATAGGTGCTAAACATCGGAGATAATAAATACTAAAATTTACAACTTCATTCTTAAATCTCTGCAGGTACCTGTAATATTGATCTGGAGCGTCCTGAAAGGAACTTATTGGATGCCATGCTCACAGCCTGTTGTCGTAGTACTTGATTCTCTGATTCTAAATTGGTAACCTTCTCTTCCAGCCTATTCGCGGAAGCATAAGAAGTTAACCTCGTCAGAAAAATTTAAACTGGTGATAATTTCTTCCTTGTATGAATTTAGAGTTGTACTTCTGTAATATGCAGTACCATGGATTGTGTCTCTAATTTGAATCAAAGGTTGGTACAATATGAATCCAATGGGACTAGGGTAGAACTACCTGGTCAAGGATTCCTGGAGTTGTTGAACTTTCTTCTCAGTTTCTTCTAACTTTTTCCGTCTTTCTTCACTGGTCTCTTGGGCTTCTTTTGAAATTCTTTCTGATTCATCAGCTCTTTGTTTCTCTGATTCCAATGTGGTCTGCCATGTCATGAAGGCAAGGTCAAGATTATCACAGATGAGACAACCTTCATCAACTTCTACTACATATATAATGACCTTAGACATACACTGAGCCTAAAGCAAACTCATATTCCTGATAGACAAATAGTGTTTTTTTCAGGAAAAGGTTTCTGCTCGCTACTTAATGCATGGTGTGAAGATGACATTAGTTTATTTGATGATGAAAAGATTACTTAATATCACACATTCAATTCGACAGAAGAAAGTAAGCACTGATCAATGAACTAAACCTCCTACCTTGAGGCTCTCCACTTCTGCTGTTAGTGAATCGATCTTTTTGGTATCTTCAACTAAAACTTGGGTTTCTTTAATAACAGGAGGTGCATCTTCGATAGCCTTTTTGGAAGCCTCGCGCTCTTTGACAAGCGATGCATTTGCTTCTTCAAGTTTGGTCTGCATTTCTTGCAATGAATTCTGCAACTTTGTTATTTCGTGTGCCTTGGTTTCTTCCAAGTCAGTCTGCGTGCACAGGTTCAAGCTTTGGCATCAGGATATATCCATCAGATATCATGTGCTAGAATCCCCAATTTCCATGATAAGGGATCAAAACAAACATAGTTGAAGGATGCCAAAGTCAAATAGTATATGAAGTAGTATCAGTATCATATTTTATCAGTATCAGTACACCAAATAATGTCACTCAGAATGTAGTTATTACCCTTAAACGTTTCTCCAACTGTACACGCCATGTAAGTTCTTCTACACTTTTCTCAAGCTTATCTTTTGCTTCTTTTAGGGCACCTGTTTCCCTTGCAGCCTGCAGAAAAATTGAGACGGATGTATTACTCCAGGATAAAATGAACAGGTTAAATATGAAGTAGATGTCAAATATTTAGTAATTTGGATTTCATACTGAAACATTTCTACATCATTGTTTTTACTTTTCTTAAACCACAGAATTGCAGTTGTCAGACGAATTGCTTGCCTGAACAGTACCCATTAACTGAAATGATGTTCATCTTCGTTCCCTCGATCCAAACACCAAAGAAGCATAAAAGTTGGCGGTACCTCAAATTATTATCAGGCAGCAAGCAAGTCTTTTGTCCACCATTAATGTTATGTAGATAACGCACATACCATACAGTCTTTAAGGGACGAATCCATCAAACAGATGCCATGACATCGCATGAAATAAATTGTATGAAACCAGATTGCAAAAGATTATTCAGTACTGACCATTTTAAGCTTCCTAAGTTCTCTCCGAGCAATTCTTCCTCTCCATCTGGTCTGTGCCTTTATTGATCCTCTCTTGAGCTTCTTATAGTATGCGGCAGCTTTATGACAACGCCACCGGGCCTTCATTTTGTTTTTTCTTTTTATTATTCCAAGCAAAGGAGATAGTTTTGAAAAGAAAAAGGAAAATCATCAGAGCACATACAATACGCTAAGCATATTACCTGAATAATAATAGCAGCCTTAGTTTTCTTTCTGAATCTGAATTGTTTACGAGCATCCATTGCCCTTAAACCCGTCTGCAGGACAAGTGCAGAAACATGGAGCTTTTTATAAGCTGCTCTGGCTTCATATTTTCGTAGGTGCTTCTGAATTTTCACAGCAGCTGCTTCTTTCTTCATGCTGTCAAAAACTTTGCAAGCAAGTCTTCCTAACGTAGTAAATGTACAACTAAATTAGAAAGGGTTACTGCTTTACCATTCAAATGATGCCCTGAAGAACTGTACCCAATTAAGAACATTAATATTATTTTATCAAGAGAACTGGTACTCTATAAGAACACAGAGTCTTTACAAACCTGAGTCCTGCTATAAGATTTTCATATGGCTTACCTCTGCATAGAGATTGCAAAATTACGGAAGCCTCCCGCATGGCAATGAATCGTTTACGAGCAATATGAGTTTGTATGCGCCGCTGGATGGTTTTTGCAGCATTGCTGAGTACTTCAGCTCTCCGTGCATCTAGTTCAGCCATCTGACCGGCTCTTAAGAATACCTTCGTTTTACCTATCTGCAAAATTATTTTACACAGAAAATATAATCAATGCCTCTGACCAAAATGTGTGCTTGGTGCATGAACTTCAATCATTTGGATGCAAGACTGGGTTATAAAATTTCTGGTTCAATGAAATCAGAAGACAAGATAACCAGTGTAGAAATTTAAAGATCAGGAGTTCCACAAGCAGCAACATAAAATTTCTTGTATTACCTGAAATCCTTGAAGCCCCTTCTTTTCCAAAATCTTTTTGCATGCAACTTTTTCCTCACAGCTGCTCGTAAACAAATTCAGAAGGTATATTATCCATTAGTTCAAGGACAGTGAATATGCACTAGAAAAGGCTACTTACTTTCCCTCCAAAGCCTCTGGGGCCAGAAGCCCAAACCGGTTGATGAATTCATAGAATGGACGGCGAGTAGGATATCCTGCACAACTGATTCTGATTGCCTCTAAAACACCCTACAGGGACAACCATCAATAATAACTGAATATGAAAGAAATAACAAGGATTTGATACCTCCTCTTTCCAGAAACCAACTCATAACTGCCAGAAGAAAAAGAAATAAGTATAACAAATTGTACTCACCCCACAGCGCAATTGTTGCATGACATTGGCATTCTCAAATACGGCAGGTTTTAGAAGGTTGTTTGGCTTTACACATCTGATATAGTGAGGCTCTGTAGAGTTCAATGTGTCCATTAATTGCTGTAATTGTAGCTGCATCATTTGCATCATGAAAACATGAGTCTTCCTATCGTTGCAGCATAAAAGCGGAAGTGCAATATTTACAAAAGTGGCATAAGGTAGCACACATGAACTCTTGTTTTCATTAACTATCGTATAACCAAAAGAAACCGAAGCAAAACTACCTTAAAACGAGAACCAATTGATGAGAACTTGGAAGATTTAGATGTCTCTTCCGGAAGTGGTGGGAAAAGTCCTGCTACAAAAGGACAACTGGAAGCACTCAACAAGTCCTGATATTCGGGAACCGTATAATCCTTGTTTTTGTCCAAAAATTGATCAGATTGATATAAGACCTGAAAACCAAGTGTTATGATGGAGACTATCTAATGAAACAGCAGCTCACAGCAATTACCGCATTGCTGGAACATCATATTCACAATATTAAAAACTTTGTTTAACTAACATACCTCTCCAGCATAATGAGAAACGGTGAAATCTGTGCGGGATAATTTTGGCTTGACGAAGCGCTTGTGATTTTTGAATGTCTGGTAAAGCTTATTTGCAAATGTTTCATGTGTTGACTTCGGAAACATGCTGCAAGAGAAGAAGGTAGGTTTACAAAGTGAGAATAGAGTGAAGCAAAGCCATGTTCCTTTAGAGCGAGGAAGAAAGTGAGAAAGATATTATACCAAGCCTCGTCAAGGAGAGCAATGATTCCACCAGGTTTCTACAAAAAATAAAGAGAGGCAATGTCATAAGACTTGAACTGGAAAACAAAATCTGGTGCACAATTTCACATCAGCCACCCAAGTAGTCATGAGGAAGGCTTAGTTAAGCTTAGGTGGTCATAAGTTTAGGCTTAGTTAAATGAAATTACCCACCCGGAAGGTGCACAATTTCCCACAAAATAATAAGTTATACAAATTTCCTGAAGATTTAAAAACCTTCCGGAGTTAAAATTGCAGATAGGGATCAAGTGTTACACAAAGAACAGGCTGCCAAATACAAAAATGTAGGAACAAATGAATTCGTAACAATTCCTTCTAGTCAAGCTGTTCTATCTGTCATTATTCTGCGAGTAGTTGGGAGAGTTACCATGCCCATCCCAGCCTAAATCTAGGAATTAATAAGCTTAGGCGATGTAAACCTGATGTCAATAATCCCACCGGCCTGCCCTTTTACCGAAATAATGGCACACTGACTGCTATTCTGTATTCAAATCCTTGTTGCCATTACTTTTAATTGAGCAGCTTTTGGCCCAGAAAATTATAAACATATCCAAATGACGAATCAGATATGTAACCTGTATGGTTATAAACAACTGTCTGGCTTGACGTTTGAAGTGCGAGATAGGTTTCATGAAATGTCAGTGTCAATTTAGCATCCAAAACTTCAGGTATTAAGTTTAAAACTAGAATTCAATATTAAGCTGAACGAACAGAAAAGATGAATAACCTTTTCAATAAGATCCAA
This sequence comes from Khaya senegalensis, assembly GCA_032402905.1. Taxonomy (NCBI): domain Eukaryota; kingdom Viridiplantae; phylum Streptophyta; class Magnoliopsida; order Sapindales; family Meliaceae; genus Khaya; species Khaya senegalensis. Next base: position 1,014,920 of record CP135554.1, on the reverse strand, counting down.
GACATCTTGATTATCAACAAATTCAATGTAGCTCCAATCAATCTCTTCTTTAGTGTACTCTTCTTGTTCCATCTTGAAGACGTGCTGAAAGACATCACCATAAACTCTCTTCAGCCACCGGGTATAATTTAAACTACAGTTGAGGAAGTAAATACGATTTGGGAAATTACCTGATTGAAATGCTGCTGCAATTTCTCATTTGTGAAATTAATACAGAACTGCTCAAAACTGGATAGCAGGGTATGGTGAAACTAGGTTACAAGACTACGGCCAAACACATCACATGTCTTGCTGTAATATCTTCAACAATCCATTTCATTTATCTACTCATATGCATATGGTGTTTACATGTTATTACCTGTTACTCTTAAAGCTTTCGAAACCGTAGATGTCAAGGACCCCAATGAGAGATTTTGAATTAGGATCTTGTCCAATGGAGTTGTTAATTGAACCCACCAGCCTGTACACAACCCCACATACACACTTAGAATGCCACCATATCAGGATCTCAGCTCTCGTTCTACTTCATGTTTCTCATTGCAACTTTGAGACGTATCAATTAACACTAGTGCTAAATGATTTACCAGTCAAACAGTCGAGAATAAATCGTCTTAGCTAAACCATCCCTGCTAACTAGAGCACTTTCAGGATCAAGGCTTCGCTTAATAATCTCCTCAGGGGTAACCATGATACGCTTACATAATGCATCTTCCAAGGCCACGGAATCACACCTGAAATAAAATTGATAATGCATTCATATAAAAGGGAAAACCAAAAATATGGACTATGGTTGATGTATCAGGAACTCGTACATGAGAAGCTCTGCCGCTGTTTTAAGATGGAATTTGGCCTTGTCATCCTTCGGGACTGACGAGTCAACTTCTTTTCCCTTCGCAAATTCAATATTGCCAAGATGGAGAATTGAAGCCACAACTCTGAAAATTGCTTCCTAAGAGAGAGAGACCGTGAGAGGAAGATCATCCCAGTTTTATGGTCAGAATTAGTAATCTGCATGCTTCTGAAAAAGCTGTACCTGTTCCTTTTCACTTATTCCAACAATATCCATGGCCCTCCTTGTGGCAAGATAGTCATGAGCATCACTTACACCAACCAGTTCAAAGCAACTTGACTGGTTAAGATAGTGAAATGTTTTAGGGTGTCCCAACTTGTACCTCTCAACTTCCTGTTAACATGAGTATTGTGAATTACGATGTTGAACGAAATTGATATTACTCAAAACGGCAGCAAAATTAGATAAAATCACTTATATGTTTCATTCCAACAGGAAGGTACCTCTTGTGGTGCAGAACAAAGAAGGTAAAAGCAGTGGTAGTTGCGCTCAGGATTAGAAATTTGGCAAACACGAGATCTCTCCAGAAGGTATGTTCTGATGGCAGCTCCTGAGATTCTTCCTTGTTTATCGAACTGGATCTCAACAAATTTACCAAAACGACTGCACAAGTATCAATTTTAGGATAAAAATCAATGTTAAAACTGCTAAAAAATAACAAGACTGCATCTTCCAACCATTCAGCTTGCATGGGTACATTATTAATACACGAAACATCATTGCCAAACTTTTGAGGTTAGACAATTTGGACAAAAAGGGCAAAAGACAAAGAATACTCTGCTTTCCGGGTAGAAGCTGTCTCACCTGGAATTGTTATTTCTAACAGTTTTTGCATTGCCAAAAGCTTCAAGGACTGGATTTGACTGCACTCAGATAGTACAAAAGTCTAATGAATTTTCACATAAGAAATTAAAGAACATATTTAATAGATAATAAGATGAAAAAAAAGAAAAAAAGAAAAATTCATTGAAGCATTGAAGTACACAATCAATCATACTTCAAGAACTTGTTGTTCAACTGTTCGTCCTTCAGTGCCAGTCCTACCACCTAAAAACGCAAGGTACCGCATAAGCATTTTTGTGGTCTCAGTTTTGCCTGCTCCACTTTCACCACTGACCAGAATTGAATTGCTTTTTCCCCCATTGATCATGGCCCTGAAATCGTATTAAAGCATTACCGTCGCATATTCCGTTCATCAATAAAGAAAGAAGACATAGACACAGCCTGTAATATGGAATAGGGACAACCTGTAGGCAACATCAGCCACGGCAAAAACATGAGGACTTAGTTCTCCAAACGGAGCTCCCTTGTACTGTTGCATCATGTGAGCATCATAGATATGAGGCAGTCGTTGGAATGGATTAATGGCAATAAGAATATTTCCAGTATATGTCTGAAACGGTATCAAACATTATATGAGGTACGTATATATAAATAGCACAAACATGATGTAAGAAAAGTAGAGAACTTTATCAGTTTGAAAACTTACATAGATTTCATTCAGTTCGTATCTAGTTTTTAAATTCTGCAGAACTCCAGGCTCGTGCAAATAAGATAGCTTTGTCATGTCATCAACGCCCCCATTAGGTTCTTCCATATCCTTTGGATAAAGTTTTGATAGGTTCGCGACAACCTTAGAGTTTACAAAAAGAATAATTATTCTCAAAGCCCCACAAGGATCAAAGATCAAATTAAACGTCAAAATGATCTCTGATTGAAAGTTTACGGCCAAGTTTCATACTGTTTTCTGACCCAACCATAGCCAACACAGATAAAATGATAAGCACAAATCTAAACTGCTAGTTATTTGCAACTTTGGACGCAGTAATACAGAAACAGGTATGACAACATTAATATTTCACCGAAATTCAAGGTGCAAAGAACACGAGAAATTGTTTGTTTCTCTGTGTTTTGATGCAGTGTTGAAATGGTGATCAGCAACATAGGGGACTAAATGTCAAGGATGCAAGAGCAGTGTTTTACTTTAAACCACTGACAATTGAATTTTCATATCAAAAATTTATAAAGCAAATGAAAGAAGAGTTGAAACATAAAATTTAAGGAAACTTGAACCCGAGGTGATCCACCTACCTTCTTTCCATTATTCGCCTGGATCTCAGCATCCTTTTCAGTAATTTTTAAGACCTGCCCATCAATCCAAGCGTGCTCTGGGTCTTCGACCCAGACATGAGAACCAACAATAATATTTACAGGAGTTCCCTGCAGAGTCAGAGCATCAATATATGAATACCAAAGTTTACTCGACATAAATTCATATACATGGAAACAAGCACGTAAGCTAATATAATGATCACAAGCTAATTGTTGTGTTATCCAATGCACATTAAAAATAAACTACTTGAAAATCAATGTTTAGGTATCACCATAGCAGCAGACATAAGAAGAAATCCTATACTAGTTTGTACCAGAACTAAACCCAGGATCTCCGCAGAAGGTTTTAGAATTTTGTCCAAATTATATATAATCTTACATGTGATGTGATCTCTGCTCTCTGCTGGTGCAATGATTTGAAAGAATATTAATCTATGTAATGAATGAAAAATTTCCACTAACACCTGAAAGGCATCATTTTCCTGTATACTGAATTTCTTGTGCAAGTTTCTAATTAACTTATTCAGGCATGCTGAAACATACTCTCAATATCATGAAGGAACCCGTTTTCATTAACTTATTCACATGAAGGAACCCGTTTTCGTCCTTTCATTAAGCAACCTGATTCATAAAGCAACATACCAATGACTATCTTGTGCATCTTAAAGAATCTAAGATTGTCATTCTACTACACAGGTCAAACCCAGTGCATTATCTAGATTCCTTAGGGCAAAAAAATAAAAAAATAAATAAAAGAAACTGGCAGTCTATCCATCAAAGCCAACTAGCTTGAAATTTTACATCTTTTTTGTGTCCAAACACATCTTTATCTTCCTAGTAAAGCATCAAAAGTGCATTATGTCTTCTCTTGATAAACTTTTCAAAAATTCAGTGATTTCTAGCTTTCCTCCAGCCAAATTCTAATGACATTATCAGCTGTAGCATGGCATTCTCCTTAGTAACTAAACATTTCATTCTTCCTTTCAGTCTCATCATTTTTGAACTTCTGAGTTCCTTTCAGAAACCATGAAGCATGGCTTCCGATATCAAACTTTGTGAGAATAACATTTTTTTAAGTTCTTGAATCTTCTACATTATCCCATTTCCCAACTTCTTCTAAACAAAAACCATTCTCCAATTCATAATTTTGCTTTACAATGATCAAACTAATTACATTTAATGTCATGTAAAACTTTGATAACATACTGAGTATAGTGAACAAGTGCAAACAGATTTGAGTCTTAACGAATAACAAATATGACTATACTAACAAACATGTCCTTCAAATATTCGTGTTGCTTTGATATATATATTAAAGCAACCCGAATAATCCAAAGTTCACGTACCATTTCAAGCTTTCAATCTAAAGCTTGATCATTCACAGAAGTTCTTTCTCATGAATGTCAACTGTCTGATTAAAGAAATCTTCAGTTCCAGAACCTCAAACACACCCTCAATATCATGTGACATAAAAACGCAGAGTAAGAACCAACGCGTCTGCCCACTGCCGTGACCCTTTGTACAAAACAAATTATATCAATCAAAAACAAAATTCCTCCCCAAAAATCATCAAAACAGGACCCAATGCAACAATCCAATTGTCAATATTCTCGGGGAAAAAAAAAGGAGAAACCAAATAGAAGTTACAAACTTTGTCAATCAAGTAGGATCAAGAAATGTGGCAAGAAAATGAAAACGGAAAGAAACATGAAAAAATTGAAATTTTTGGTTTTGTGCACGAAAGTGAAAAGAGAAATTGAAGGGTATTGATGAGAGTGTGGCATTCTTCAAGAATACCTGTTATTTCGGTTTTGTTCTCCTTTGGTTTCGCGCCAATTGGTGGATACTAACCAAGTCTTCAACCTCTCTCTCTCTCTTTCTTAACAGAATGATGTGAAGTTCTGTTGGATGTCTTGATTCTGTGTAGCCACATACAATGTATTGCCGTGCAACTTCTTGCGATAGCCGTTGGATTTTGATATTGATGTACCATATGCAATTGATATACATGTATTTCCTTGCAATTTGAGTTCATGAACTTGAATGAGAGAACTAATAATTAGCATTAAATTATAAATTAAATAAACATTTTTTTCTTTGACAATTTTTTTAATTAAATAAATAAATAAAGGAGATTGGCATCTCCATTGATGTCTTCCATTAGGATAATAATAATTAAAGTTAGTCTTTTATGTTGTTATCACACTTATTATTATATAATAGAGCTGCTGGTTCCTTGTAGAGCTGGAATCAGAAACATATGGTTTTGGACCTCACTTTCAAAGCTTCAAGTTTGGAGTTCTAAGTGGTCAACATTTAGACTAATTACTTTAATTAACTAATTAATTATCTCAAGCGAGACCAAGAAAAGAAGGTGTTCATCAACATTAACTAAACAATAATTACTCACAATAACTAATTAAACAGTGGCAGTCACTCACCAACGTATTTTAATATTCATTTGAAATCTTGACCGTATCACGTAATCCTTCTAGATGGGGTATAAGTTATTACTAATTAATTATCTTTAATTCTGCCTAATGATATATTGAATACACAGTTGAAACCCTTAAAGTCTTGGGGACCTTTTTCGTGCTTTGACAGGGAAAAAATTTAGCACATGATTAATTGGTAATATCGAAGAAGGTTCATGGTAATTAATATTTTATGATCAGTCAAAGAAAGCAATGCTTATCTAATGGTTTTTTTTTTAACAGGTGGGATTGATGAGAAAAACAATGCACCATATAAAGATCCAATCGGACCTCCTTAATTTTCTAGAAAGAGACTGCAAAAGCACCATTCTTGTTTCTATAGTGGGAAGTCAAATCATTGGCAGCATTGTCAGCATCCTATTGGAAGTGGGAACTTATCTGATTTTCTTTTTTTTTTAATTTATTTTTGTGGATAAAGATACCTTTAGACTTTCTGAATTGAATTCGATCTGCTAAAGTATAGAGTATTAACAACTCCAACGGTGACATGTGGGTAGGATAATCCCTTACCAATATCAGAAGTTAAGTTTAGATAGTAATTTAATTTTGCATGCATGATAAGAAGGGACGGTAAGTCACCGTTTTACTGTTTCAGGTTTGATCAACAATGACTGCATGCGTATGATTTTACCTATCATTTTTCGGAGTTATTCAAAGATAAAAAGCAGCCATTTTAGAATTTCCTACACCACTGAACATAGACAATTTATGTATTATATGGATTGTCTCTTTCATAGTCATACTTGTGATTTTTCTGCGGACTCCCTCTTCTTTTGCTTTTCCAATTTTGTTTCTTTCGCAATTCCCGCAACCCTTTCCTTCTTGGAAACTCAGTTTACGTGCTTGCTTACTTTCCCATCTCCTATATATTAATGCCTGGAAATCACAACAAAACTAAGCCCTACTCTCTCCCTCCTTTCCCTTTGTATATTTTGATTTCCAGGCCATGGGCAAGTTTGGAAGACAATTTGATCTTCAAAACCCTAACAAGACTCGGAAAAGCAGTGCTAAACTTAAGAAAAATCCCATCAAAGTTACATATATTTCCACTCCAGTGAAGGTGAAAGCTAGCAGTGCTTCTGAGTTTCGAGCTATTGTTCAAGAACTTACCGGCAAGAATTCTGACGTTGCAGATCAAGGTTCCGATGATTGTTTCACTACAGTACTTCCTCTCCCGGAAGATGAGAAAAAGCATGTTACTGGCAATCGCCAAGTCGACCACCAACTTGCAAGGATCGGTGGTACTACAGCTGCAGATGCGTATAATTTGCTAGGTGATTATGCATTGTCGAACCATTTGTCCTTGTTTGAGTTTGACGAACGCTTCTTGGGGAGAGATTTTTCTGCTGACAGTAGCTCGTTTGGGTTTCAATCTCCTCCTGTACCTTTGTATGATTATTGTTAGGAAAATGTCTAATCAAATACAGTTCTTCAACTCCCCTTCCGCATGGAATGTATGAATGAACGAATGATGAGCTTGTATCATTTAAGGCCATTCAAGTAATTTAATTATCCTTTTTCAAAGTTTAATCACAAACTTGTAGTTAAAGATGAGTTAAAAATGTATTTATTGTTACAATTTCGCTTAGACTTTCAAAATTACTGCACCTCAATTTCAATCGTACTAGGATTGCCATGCATGTGAAACAACTTCCTTTAAAAGGGCCGGCTTTGTTCCTGTGCAAAGCTCTCACTAGTGAATAGACAGATGTTGCATTCGGGCCAGCTCTGAGAGAAGTGCTTTTATTGAGGGCATTTTCCCAGTACTTTCCGGAGAAGCATTTATAAATGAATATATTTCCGATAACAGAGCACTCTAAGTGCCTCTTTAATCCAACAACTACTATTCAACAGAGTAGAAAACAAACACCCTTTTGCTGACACTGAAAATATTCCTGAAGACATTCCCACAGATAAAACACCCTTGTAAGTCTTTTTTAATTCGCAATGTCGTTTCAGTTTAATTGTTGTCTCCGAGAAGAGCTAAACAGAATTTATAATTTATAATTTAGAATGATACAAAAGATTCGGAGCTCTCGTATATTTCGCGGTTAGTTGACATTTATGTTCTTAATAGAAAGCATAAAAAGAAAACAAAAAACCTAAAAAGGAGTTCAGATTTGCTAAATGGACGGCCATAAAGTCAGTGAACAAAGTTGTTGCATTCTTAGCTTCAGTCAAAAGTAGAATTTCCGGTGATATTTCCTCCAGCAATGCAGATCTGACTTCACTGCAAGTTGCAACTCTGGAGTCCATTTGCGAACTTTATTGGTTAGACCAACTTGAACAGTTCCGCAGACCATGGGGTTGCGATTAAATCTAATTTCAATTCCGTGTAGGATTGCGACACTTTTGGCTCAAGTTTATTCTGATGGCCCTCAATGTTCACGAGGATCCTAACAATACCGTTCTATTGACTGGGTTACGGGTAATTTCAAGATGAGATGAGATAATTGAATGTTTGATGCGTCAGACTGTCAAATATGCTAAACAACACAACTGACATGATGTGCAGCATAGTATGTGGGGAATATGAATGACGAAATCCATGTAGGAGAAGTTGGTGGAAGGTTTCAATCATCCAACTGGGTTACCAAAAACACATCATGAAGCATAAATGTCAATAATTTATCCTAAAGTCAATACCCATCTGGCTTGGATTCAAACGAGAACAGGGTGCACGAAATAAATTGGAAATAAATGCACATCAGGTAATCAAATAGTCAGAAAGAAATAATATCTAGCCTAAAACGTGAAACAACCCTAGGATTACAAAGATAGCAGGGAAGTCTAGAAGTTGTTGATTGCAGTTTCAGGGGACTAAGCTCAATCTTCCTGGAAGATGATCTCAATACGAACTGAGCAGATGTATCAATCATCACAAATAAAAGACAATAAATAAAGGGAAACATCAAGGCACATTAAACTGAAGCTACAAATTTACATGATACAATACCACAGGATGCTTCGTCTCACTACTTGAAAACAACAAAGCCAAAGTTTTGGGGGCAAGCCCTCCTAGTTGAATACCCTCAGAAAACAAGGTTTTTCATACTTTCCTTCTAAATTCATCAAACTAAATTCTCCTAAGCTTAGACGTTTAATAGGCCACATGGTTCACCACTCTTGCCTCTCAATTCCCATCATCGGCCCCTTTCAAGTAAAGGGTTTCACCTCCATCTTGGCTTCCAGAGCTCCCTCCTCGCCCTTCAGCAGATCCAGCATCTTGCTTGCTCCCTCCCGCCATTCCCCTCAAGTGCAAGCCTTCTCCAGAAGAGCTGCGTCCAAAATCAGCAAATGCTGCAGCCCCAAGTGGCCCACTGCCTCCTGCAGTGCTACCCTCACTTTGGAGCATGTGAATTCCTGTGCTTACACCAGAGCTCATGCCAAGTTGACCGTGCAAGGCTTGCTGTTGTTGTAGCACTGAGAATTGCTGTTGAGAGTACACCATGGATGGGCGTGCAGCCATAAGAGATTGCGGCATCATTGACTGAGATTGCTGGTGTTGCATGTAGGGTCCTCCTGGCTGCATAATGCCACCAGAAGAGAACTGCAAAGAGTTGACAGAAAATCAGGGATTCCACAACTTGAAACAGATTAAGAGAATTAGCCAATGCCTTAAAATGCCATGGACTTAATCGTATGGAGTTTACAAGATGTCTAAGGACATTCCTAAAATATTTTGGGCAAAAAAGTACAAGACAAAAGACAGTGGTACAAAAACAAACAGGTTAAACAAAAGACAGAAATATCGTCCCTTGGAAATTACCAATAATATAACCATAACCACAAGAATCAACATGCAACAGAAAATTGAACAAGGGACAAGAAAACATGTAGGTTGGTATTTTTATCAAAACATATGAGCTTTGGCGAAGATTATTATTGTGTAGACTGTAAATAGAAAAAAAGAAAGAGTTCAGTACCTGGGCATGCATGCTTGGTGGTTGGGGTTGAGAATCAGCTATAGCAGCCAGGTACATAAGATTCCGCTGCAGCCTTGCTTGATTCCTGCCATGAAGGAAGAAAGAATTATTAGGCTTTTTAAGCACTACAGAGACAAAACCTGTCAAAGTACGAACCGGTAGCTTCTAACCACACACTATTCTTGCACTACCCACGGCGCATGTTAGAATGTTTATATTAATTTTCCAGTATTACTGAGCTTACAATATCTCCCATATTTATTAGTTAATTATGGTAATATAAGCGGAGAATGTGGAGCACTCACTTCCTAAACCATTTGATTCCTTATAACTGAAAACTAGTATACTCCCACTATCATCAAGCCACATGAGTAGCCTTTTCCATCTTAGCCGACAGCACATGAAACCTAAAGAACCGTCGTTTTTTATCCACTGTTTTATTTTCCTAAAAACATGCTAAACGTTTAAATCAATACTAAGATAGAGATAATCATCTACATACAATTACCAAGCAAATCATAATAAACAAAACAACAAAACACTGGACTGCATTATACTTTCCAAGCCTCTTCTTAGACAACATAAATAAATTTCAAATCAAATGGAAAAGAATGGAGTAGTCTGGGACCCTTGTTTTTTAGAAAGTCAAATTACCGCATACTGCTGAGATATTCCAAATGAAGAGAACTAATATAGGCAAAGCTAAGAAACATTCAAAAAAGAGAAAAGATATTAAAAGAGCAGCACTCACTCTGCGCACTCATTCAGTTTCCCTGAATTCTGGCTCTCGACAATCTTCAAAATCAATGACTTGTTCTCATCTAGATACTGCATGCATAAAAAATGCAGCCACATAAAACTTAAGCAACACAATAGGCTCAATAACTTGGCAAATCACTAATATCCAAAACATAGCATATAGAAATACTCCATTGCTGTTGAAGGAGGTCACACACAAGAATAAGAACCCCCATTTTGAGAATGTCCAGAACAAGACAATGGAATAAAAACCTGTTAAAATGCAAATAAAACTAATTTATTAAGCAGTTAATTTCTTTTTTCTTCCAGTATCCAAATGGAACCTTGAAGGACTATCAAGTACGCTACTTTACAAGGCATTAGCAGAGGCCTTCCCGAGATATCTGCATGGATACAAGTTATGTCTTCTCTGAACCAAAAAGACAGTGAAAAAGTACACCACCACATGTCCAACCCAAACACCGTTTTCTGAACTCCCATCAAGATCTAACTGAAAGTTAGAGAAGATTAACAAAGACAGAAAAAGAAATGAACCAACAGTCAATTTGCTCCAAATATCCATGCCCATCCTCCTAAATTCCACTTTCCTCCAAACGTCCATGCCCATTTCCAGAACAGTCTAGCTTCCACCATCTCACCATAAGGACAATGTATTATATATGTTCACCAAAAAGATAATTGAACCATTAAACTAATAGTCAAATTGTTGTCTCCTTAGCAACCATGTAAGTATTTTGGAATATTATGACAATAATAAATTGTGATTAATTTAAGTAAGTAAAATCTTTGCTGGCTAGCGCGTACACACTAGACACACAACATTACACAAGCACAACTCTTAGTCTCATATGCTTTCCCCCAATGTTTAAGCCAGTAATATACAAATGTTGGCAAACAAGGGATCAAATCATCTTCAAATGAGATTGCTCTTCGTATCCTATAACTAATTCTAGTAGATAGCATGATAGGATCAAAAGTAATACATAATATGACAAGAAAACCTAGAATATATAACAAAAAGACATGAACACGTTATGGAGACAATGATTGAGGACCACTAGCAAGACTATCAACAGAGGACCAATTCAGCATATAGAAACTATATTCAAAGGAAACATTTAAAAAGGGCCACTAACATGAAAAGATGTAGTTTTAAAACATGAAAAGTATCAATTTACTTCATAATTTAGTGCATATGATCCTCTAAACCAACAAATTTTTTCTCCTCAAAACATACACATATTGAAAAGATACAACAGGTAATTCATAAAGAAGTAGTTAGCATGGATACAAGATTCATGTTCCCCACACCAATCAATAAATCCACTCACTGGTTTCATCTGAATTCAAATTACCAAGCAAGATTTATGAACAAGCAGGAAAAGTCGCCCCTGCTTTTAAGCACCGGATATCACGGTTTCAGTCTAGTTAAAAGAAAACTTGAAGAAATCATTACTTCATTCGTCGTCCCACAACGTCATAAATCAATTAAAGTAATGCATTCACGAAACAGGAGGCAAAATATGAATCCTGTGGCACCCAGTTCGAAGTTTTCTACTCTCTGTTGAAAGCATTAACAATATATACATCAGAAGGCATCTGATATCCATAAAAAAGAATAAAAGGGTAAGAGCACAGTTCTATAAGTACTGCCGCAACTTTTCATCCTCTGTCTAAAGAAAGCACTCTCTCTGCAAGATGGTAGTTGGGGAAGACAAAAAAGGAGGAGCTTTAGGTGACAAATGATCAACGAGATCGACCAGGTTTTAATATTAAACATCCTCGCATAACATGAAAACAAATAGTAGTTAAATAATACACACAAAAAGCAGAAACAATAAACAATAGGAGCATGAAACACCACGGCCAGCAAATCTCTGCCTCCAACACATGATTGGCCATATGATCTAGGATTTAAGAAAGCTAATAACTCCACCTTTTGAGGCTGACAAATTGACAATGAAACACCGATGAAACATTCAGCTACAAAGCAATTAATAGCCACAAAGTTACCCAACAATCAAATAAATACTGAATGATCGTGAGAGCAAAAATAAAATAAAATAAAATAATAAGTATCCAGTAACTATCAAAACTAGGACCCCAGAAAGAGGAAACTAAGATTGAATACACAGAAATCAAATGGAAAAACACAGTATGATTGAGTGCAAAGTGGGTGAAGAAAAGAGGAGATAAGTGAAGGAAGAAAAGAAAGAGACAGAGAAGAGAGAGAGGGGACCTGTTGAATGTGATCAGTTGTGACGTTGGTGGGATAATAGGCTGCCATCATGGGCTGCATCTGAATCAGGTGCTGCTGCATTTCTTATACACAAACACCCCACAAGCAATCTCTCTCTAAAAAGAGTGAATATTATCTCTTTCTCACACTAAAAACACAAGAGAGAGTCGAAAAGAGCTCATAGACACAATCAACAACTGAGTGACTGAAAACCCTTTTGCTTTATTCATTGTAATTTCACTCTCTCTCCCTGTTACAGTAGCAAGTAAACACACACACCCCGCAGGGTGACATAAGACAGAGCGAGACAGGTCTCTCTCTTCGGTAGTCACGTGATGAATGATAGCAATGCAGAGAGAAAAAGGAAAATTAAAGAAATTAAAAATATATATACATATGTGTGTGCACGAAGAGTGAAAAATTTCTTACTATTATTAATAAAAAGTAATTTATGGAATCTGATTAAAACAAGAGTGTCTGTTGTCTGCTGGTCTTAGACCATTTGGTCCAACCCTTTTCGTCACCTTGTGTTCATTTGTGAAGTTGACATTTGTACTACTCACTTGTTAAAAGTAGATTCCCACTGGTGACACTTACCACCACGCTCCCTCCCTCCCTCCCTCTCTCACGCGCCCCCACCCATTTAGGTTTTAAAAATTTTATAATTTTTTTTAAGGTTATTTTAAAAAAAAAAAATTTATTATTTAAGCCTTTGTGCTACTATTTATTAGATTTTTATTTTTTTTGTATTTTTTTATTTAATTAAATATTAATATATAATTAAATTAATAATAAATAATTTATATTATATTTTAAATTTTTTAATTTATGTAATAAATTATAAAATTAATTTATAATTTTAATGGATCATAATTAATTATATTATATATTATTATTTTGTTAAAAATTAAAAAAAAAATACTAGAGAACCATTGCTTTCTACCGTTTTGGGTCTAAAATCTCGAGGGACTTGGCTTGGCTTGGGACCCAACTCCATTGAGTATTGAGAGTTCACGTGCATGTCTTCTTCCTTCCCATTGTCATTAGTGTTGTCCACTCAATTCCTAAGTGGCCTAATTAGGGCCCCTCAACTTAGTACAATACATAGTACTTAGCACCCTTGTCCTTTTTACTACAAATAGTGGCTTGTAAGCTAGAGGCAGCTCCCGTGTGGATGACAAAATTCACCTACCAACACATGATACCCACCCTTATTTATTAACAAATTTCATGTCATTTACCGAATATAACAAAATACGAATAAAACTTATAGTAGGTGTACTGTTGATGTGAATAATCTTTGTTTTAAGGCACGCATTATCGTATTCCTTTTAGAATTTCATGTTTGATGGGATTAGGATGGCAGAAATTGAGAAATATTTGGGGCATGGATTGTAACGAAGATGGAGTAGAAATAGAAATGATGCGCAAAGGTGGTAAGGTAGATGATGAAACTGGTGTTGATCCCAGTTCCTCGAACATGATGGGCGGTTGGGGTGTCCCATTGATTTGTGCACTCAAATTTCAATCCAGTCTTTTCTTTTCACTTTCTAGATAGATGCCAGTTCTGACCTGGCCCTCTTCAATTCCCTCTCTCAACTGCCACTGGTTAAGGTTTTGTGCATGGCTACTCTTTGCTTTCTTATTGAAATTGAAGGGTTGGTTGATAAAAGTAGTTGTGTGTTAATTAGTCATTAAGTAAAGATTAGTAATGATTAAATATTTTTGGAAAAAAAAAAGTAATAGCCAAGACAGAGAGAGAAAGAGAGAGGGGCGTGTGTGCTTCACTTGACTTTAACGAGGGGAGGGGGTATTGTAAGACATTGAGAAGAGTGCCACAATATGCCTAGATTTTGCAGTCAAAATGGACAGCTAGCCAAGACAAGTGACTGATAATTGAAGCTTTGTATGTGTTGATTTGTCACGACGGATTGAGATGACAATACAGACTTCACGTGGTCATTTGTATTAAATTGTTTGTAATGTCACACCCGCATTCCTCCTTTGCCTTTGCCCTTGCCTCGCCGAATTTCGGTAACATTTCTAACCTTGATTATTTCGTTGATTGGGTTTTTCTGCTTTGTGTGCGGCCTGGCCCCGGGCTGGTATTAAGCATGTGATCGGCAGGAAAGCGAGAGGGTTTGGTTGTTTGAGGTGTTGTCATTTCATGTTCCAGTCCCACGCACTTTGACTCCCGTCTGGGTCCAGGACACACTTAATTTTATGCCTAAATTATCAGTTTTCACTTCATTTCATTTTATTCTCTTCCTTCCAGATCTCTCTTTCGGGTGCGAGGGGATTGACCACGATGCCATCATCACCATAATTCATTTTCTTATTATAACTGTGTCGGCAAACTTTTGTAGAATTGATCTTAGGAAAAAAAAAAAAACAATGAACGTGCTATATGGGTTGCTCTATCCCATTTTCAAAAAAAACTAATTTACAGTTTATTATCTTTGATTCGACGTCGCTGCAACAAAGTTCATCTCGCTTAATGTGCAGCGGCCGTTGCCACCGGGGATGAACGTCCATGGATTGCCGCGACCGACTGGCCTCACAGGACCCTTTTGCAGCGATTGAAGTACCGGATTTTTCTGCAGCCATTGCTTTCCGTCCAGCGGTCTCGTTGCCAATGTTTTTGTATGAGAGTTGACCGAAGGCCGCGGTTTGAACATTGAATAGAGAGTAAGTAGGTCAGGTCTTAAAACGATGACACAGACCTCTAAAAACAAACCATTCATGAACACATTTTTTTATTTTTACACGTTGAAAATTACTGAGTCATGTCGTAAGCTTTAAGATTATGTTCGATTGAATTGTATTACATAATCTTATATTAACATTCCGTGCATGGTAAGAGTATATGCTGTTGCACGCCTAATTTTGATGTAATTCAATTCAATTATATGCAATTACACTCCTATATTTTACACAACCATGTCATGAATTAAAACTATATATTTTTTCATATGTAAAATGTTTTATAAAAACAGTGCTGAATACTTTCTAACTAACATATATTAATAATGTAAGTGTTGAAAGTTGTTCATTGTATTTTAGCTGCATGGTCAACATTTTGATCTTTGATTTGACAATATTTTGGTATATATAACTGGGTCAGCCAACCTTCATTGAATGCAATATTTACAGTTGGAAAAAAAAATTACAAATTTCCAGGTAAACGAAGAGCTAGAATCATTTTTATTTACGAGTCTCGTTATTAACTGTAAATGCTGCTGCTCGGGGAAAGCTGGCGGTGCGGGAGCAATATTGTGATGATGATTATGAGCTAATATTGCTGCTGCAAAGTTCCCGTGGCTTAATGTGATTTGCAGTGGCCGCTGCCACGTCCAGGAATGTACGTGCACGGATTGCCGCTACCGACTGGCGGCACAGGACCTCTTTGAAGCGATTGAAGTATCGGATTTTTCTGCAGCCACTGGTCTCCCTCTAAAGGCCTTGTTGCTGATATTTGGTGACCAAATGACAAAAAAAGGATGGCGGAAATGAGTGTTATAGTCAAGAAGTGTTTGTTTTGAAGAAAACCCATCTGGGATACGATCAACTAAACGAGACTATTTGTATGTTTCTGCAAGAAAATCAAAGTTGTTTGAAGGATGAAGAGGATTTGAGATGGCTATGTGTGATTGTGCAGGAGATGCGTCTATGTTCATGTATTTATTTATACACACAAGATTAGATTTGGTTTCTGTGGAGTGAAATGTGTATGAGTTGACTTAAGCCGCGGTTTGAAGGTTGAATAGAGAGGAGGTCGGGTCTAAGTAGATCACACGGACCTTTGAAGACAAACAAAACAATTCGTTCACACATTTTGAAATTTAATTTAATGCAGTCATATCATGAGTTTAACATTCTATATTATTATTATTATTATGTTAAGATGCAATTCAATTGTATTATACTACTTTAAGTATTCTTTAATGGAAGTAATTTTCTCATGATGAATTAAAACTGAATATTTTTCATTTCATCAATTCCATTAATTACATTTGACCAGAAGATCTTTTAGGAAATATCGGAGGAAACCACACACCTTGAACTGGGAATTTTTATTTTTCTTATCATTTTTTAAGTTATAAACAAAAACAATAATAAAAAAATAAATAACCTGTGCAGTATAATATTATGCAGCTTGATATTTTAATGTCACAAGCTAAGCATAATTGTTTTGCCCACTACATATCTATATATATTAAAGGGTTGTGATTAGGGTTTGCATTGCTTCTTAATTTCGACAAATGTAGGTTGAATAATTGGACTTTTCCCCTTGGAATTTAATATTTGAATTGCTTTAATAATAATAATACCATGGATATTATTGTTTAGCACCACCAATGAAAGCAAATATCTATGAATCTATTGCTTATTGTTTCAACCTTAAATTTTAATTGATTAAAACAAATAAGAAAATAATATTAAACACTCTACTGGGTTAAAATTGTTTATGGTTAAATAGAAATAAGAAGATAGCATAAATTAGAGTGTGTGTGTGTGTGTTAGTCTATCATTAATTCTAGCATTAGCATATATTTCTCGCAACAACAAATATATGTGCACGAAGGACTTGGTTATAGTACATATATGCACTCTTATGTCTAAGTATTAGATATTTAAAATTATTTTTATAAAATTAAAAAAAAATAAATTAAAACATATAAAGTAAATGATAATTTTAAAATATATAATAAAAAAATTAAAATATATAATAAATAGTATTTAAAATATAAATAAAAAATTTAAAAATAATATTTTAAATATTTTTAAAAAATAAATATAATATATATATATATATATTATAGTCTAATCCCGTGTATGTAAGGTGTTATTTAAATTAAAATTAAAAAAAAATTATAAGACAAATTAAATGCTTTAGAGAATTCTTTCATATAAAATATTTTATAAAAATAGTGTTTAATACTTTCCAACTTTATATACAGAGAGAGAGAGAGAGTAAGAGTAAATGTTGAACATTCTTTAATTGTATTGAACCTGCATGGTCAACATTTTGATATTTAGTTTGACAATTGTATTCTTGTATGCAAAACGGGGTCAGCCAACCATTATAGAATCGGTCTAAAAGTAATCAAAGAATAATAAATTAATTAGCGTTTACATCAATGTCATGGGCTTTCACAACTATAATTTTTAGGTTGCTCGATCCCATTTTTTTTTTTTAAAAAAATAAAATAATAATACAAAATTAAAATTACAGTATATCGTCTTTGATCAGTAGCTGACATATTACAGCTATTTACACTTGGAACGAATATTAGAAATTTCCACGGGAACGAAGACCTAGAATCATTTTTGTTCGAGCAGCAGATGCTCGGGAAAAGCTGGCGGTTGCGTGAGCAATCATGAGCTGATGTTGTTGCTGCAAAGTTCATGTGATTTAATGTGATATGCAGTGGCCGCTGCCACGTCCAGGAATGTATGTGCACGGATTGCCGCGACCGACTGGCGGCACAGGACCTCTTTGAAGCGATTGAAGTATCGGATTTTTCTGCAGCCACTGCTCTCCTTCTAGAGGCCTTGTTGCTGCTATTTGATGACAAAATGACAGAAAAAGAATGGCGGAAATGAGTGTTGTTGTCAAGAACTGTTTGTTTTGAAGAAAACCCATCTGGGAAAACGATCAAGTAAATGAGATTGTTTGTATGTTTCTGCAAGAAAACTAATGGTTTTTGAGGGATGAAGAAGACTTCGGATGGTTATGCGTGACAATGGAGGAATTGTGTTTGTGTTGGATGCATTTATACATATAAGATTGGATATGGTTTGTGTAGAATGAAATGTGTATGAGTTGACTTAAGCCGCGGTTTGAAGGTTGAACAGAAAGCACGTCGGGTCTAAATAGATCACATGGACCTTGAAAGACAAGCAAAACAATTCATTAACATATTTTATGAACTGATCGCGGTTGAAATTTGAATCAGTCACTGGTGGAGCTGCGGCTGCATGTGGGTGACCAAAACGCTTGACAATTGAAATATTGAATTGACCTGGTGAAGCAGCCCTATTTACTAGCTAGTCGGCTTGGAAAAAAAGTTGTTTTGGGCTCTGTAAAAGGAAATGTTATGACCTGTTTCTCAGGTTGCTGCAAAGTCTGGTAATTTAATGATGGGGTGAGAGGTGCCGTTATGTTTAGGTAAACCCAGTGCATGTGATTCTTAATCTGGTACTATTGTTCGATTCTCTTTTTGGACCGGCAATAACAATATTTACAGACCAGTAAAGATTGTTATGGACTAGACTTGTTCATGTTCAAAGACTTGCGATGAGAAAAATCAGCAAAGAATTCTTGGTCTTCACGGAGGAAGTGCTGAAAGATTCAACGAAGGAGATTTATTTACCAATATGAAGCAGATTTTGGTGGGAAATGTCTAAGTGGGCACATTGGATCATCCAATCTTAATTCAACATTTCATATAGAGAATGAATGATGTTGCACTGCAGACCAATGAAAGTCAATCACAGAACAGTCAGAAAAAAGGTCAAAACCAACCGAAAAGACAAAAGTTAGTTTCAGCTGATCAATTGAACTAGTAACAAACAAACCTGAACGGCATTCCTCTGCATCTTCGGACAAGTTTCCCTGTCCATCTTGCTAAAATCTTATTGTGAAAAGCTCTCAACTTTTGCAGTAATTGGTCAGCTCCCAAAAGTTTTGAAATAAACATATCACCAAGAAAGAGTTGCGGTACTCAAAGATTCAAATAAGATTGCCAGCCAATTTTGTGTAGCTTCTCTTCTTTTCTCAGGTTATCATCCCTCGTGTCTTCCTAAAACTGCCTCATTCCACACATTAAAACTTACTAACAATTTATCAGAAAAAAAATTACTAACACAGAAAGAGATTATCTAACCTTGCTCTTTGACCAGCATCTACGTTTCCCCACATTCTTACTGCTAACAGTGCCGCATCTGTTGCATTATTCATTGCAACCGTTGCAACTGGAACATTTCCACGCATCTGAGTAAGAAAGGTAAAATTGTGAAAGCAACATTCCATGTATGCATTTGTGATAATGAAACATTAATTTCGGAAACATTAAAGACTATAGGAAATTGACTATTTGAAGCATTATGCACCCATGTATGCAATACAAGAGAAGTTAGAAGAGCATCTACCTGTGCAATTGATACGAGTGAATCAATTCCATCCAATGTAGAAGCATGCACAGGGACCCCGATAACAGGTAAGGGAGTAAGTGAAGCAACCATACCTGAAAAACAAGCCAAAGTTCACGGAATCTGTGTGGTACAATTTGTGCATTGTGACATTTTACACAAGAAGCATAGCAATGACACAAACTTGCCTGGTAAGCGGGCTGCACTACAAGCACCGGCAATGATCACTGTATTGCCTCGTTCGTGAACAGTTGAGGCATATTGAAACATCATTTCAGGAGTCCGATGAACTGAAACTATTTTAACCTGAAAAAGGTTAGGTTAGGCAGAATATCCGAACCGATAGTGTGAAAGGGAAAACAATTACACTGGTCAGCAGAGAGAATACTCCAAATAATACTACACCTCACATGCCCGTGAAATTATTACGTTTTCATATGTACGTGAGAAACGGCAAGGTCGAAGGTGAAATCGCCAAGAAGAACGGATGCACTGCTGACATTTTTTATTCTTCTACGTTAACTGGCTATGGCAAATTTTGCAGTTAACTAAATGGGTTTTCATTTCATGGATTGAGCCGTCTACCCAATGGTTGTATTGAAACTCATTAATGGACAATGCAGCCTTTCAATAGCCCATTTGTTACTTACATCATCCGCCGATCAGTTTTAATCCAACGATTGTGATTTAAGGTTAGAAATAAAACATTTAGTTTTAAGTGACAAAATCTTAAAACGTTTTGCATTTTACAACTTTTTTCGTATTGCATATTGTGAATTTGAAGGTTAATCCAGAAATTT
The DNA here is from genome assembly GCA_032402905.1 of Khaya senegalensis. NCBI lineage: Eukaryota > Viridiplantae > Streptophyta > Magnoliopsida > Sapindales > Meliaceae > Khaya > Khaya senegalensis. Next base: position 994,584 of record CP135554.1, on the reverse strand, counting down.
AGCATCAACATTAAAGCAAGTTTGCTGAGGCAAAAAAATTATCTTTAACAATAATGAGCCTTTATATTCGTATAACAAGGACCAATATCCAAAATCATGGTTCCCAAATAGAATTATTTCAACATGATGTTACATATCAGTTCAACAAAATCGTCCCCTGTTATTGCCAACGAGATGGCGTTCAGAACTTTGTCCTAGCTGTTCAAGTTCACTTATTTCACTTGTGGTGGTCTTGCTATTACTGCCAGCATTTCCCACAGGGTTTGGGATGGTGTATCATTGACCGTGTTTCTCAGAAATAGGGCTGCTATTGCTTGTGGTGATAGCTGCCAACGGTCTTCAGAGTTTTCATACTGGTTTTAATCCATCTAGCTAAGTCGTGATGATCAGGTTACGATTGAAAAAAAAAAATATCAATTTTACAGTAATTGGTATACAAGTTCTCAAAATCTTGGAAAAAGGAAAAGAAAAAACCTGGAAACACATTAAGGTAGTCAAGCATTCAAATAAGATTCCCAACCATCTTTTTGTAGCTTCTCCGCTTTGAACAAGACATCATCCCTCATGTCTTCCATATATTGTGTCATTCTGCACACAACATGTTTGCAAAATTAATTAAACTTCATCTTAGTTTTGAACACACACACACACACACACACACACACACACACACACACACACACATATATGTATAGAGAGAGAGAGAGAGAGAGAGAGAGAGAGAGAGAGAGAGTAATGAGGAGCTAACCTTGCTCTTAGATCAGCATCACCAAGGCCCAACATCCTCACTGCAAGCAAACCTGCGTTTGTTGCATTATTGATTGCAACTGTTGCAACTGGAACACCTCTTGGCATCTGAATAATCAAAACAGAAAAATTGTCCTTGAGACTTCTTAGATCAATAAATTAAGGAAAATAAATTGTGAGAACAAATAACTTAAAATATTAAACATTCTTCTGAATAAAGCAATACAATCAGTATTTTGTAAACGCAGCTACATAACTAGATATGATATTGTGCAATGGAAATCATCTGGGGATTGAACAATTATTCATGAGATTCCATCTCTTAAGTATTCTCTTGATACCATTAATGTTATGCCTCAAATAAAAATAACCTAACAAAGTTACCCTCTTCCTCTTGCCAAGAAAGCACAAGCCAAGAAAAATTAAGTGTTGTAAAAATAATAAAAATAGTAGTTTAGTCTCACTCCTAAACTCTGTCCAAAAGAACTATAATATATATGTATATAGCTTCCCATTGTAGAAAGAAATAAATATATATAACAAAAATGGGCACATCTTAGACTCCAATTGTTATCTTGAATACGTGTTAAACCATTAGTTCCCAGACATCAAACAAGAATCATACAAGTTAAATTAATAATCTACCTGCACGATTGATAATAGTGAATCAAGTCCATCCAACGCAGAAGCACGTACAGGGACGCCGATGACGGGTAAGGGAGTACGTGCAGCAACCATACCTAAAATCAAGGCAAAATATATAATTTCAGAGAGACAATCTGCACATTAGGACACTATATATGCATCGTAGTTTATAAACTTGCCTGGCAGGTGGGCTGCACCACCAGCACCAGCAATGATTATCTCAATGCCTCGCTCATGAGCATGCAAGGCATAAGAAAACATCAAATCAGGAGTCCGATGTGCTGAAACTATTCTAACCTGGAAATTGCAATTTATGTACAATTTAAGGTGAGGTAGAAACGGATTATGTATAAACATACATCATATTTAAGCAAGAAAAGGCAACCTCATGAGGTACAGCAAACATGGCCAAGATCTTGCTAGCATCTTTCATAACTGGAAGATCTGAATCAGAGCCCATGATGATCCCAACACGTGGGGTGACTGAAGCAAGCAAATAATAAGAAACAACTTACACATCATGCTCAGAGAAGAAAAAAGCAAAAATTCCCTGCAGTTGTCATCATAGACCCTCTCAAGCAATTATAATAGTATGGTCCAAAATGAAATGTCAGTACCAATCAACTACAAGATTTTCAACTCTCCAAGCAGTTTGGAAATCAACCTCCCAAAGGGAGAAATTGTCATCATTTGCCAACCCTAAGGCAAAAAATATAGTTTCAGCAAAGAGAAGATATTGGCAGACGGAAAGGATTCTACAACTAACAAACATAGACCTAACTTCTATTTAATTGATTTCATAAAGTGATGTTCTGCCTGAACTTTCCAAAAAAATAAATTGTACACTGTAGAAAACCACACAATAAACTGGAAAAACTTAAATCTAACTGATCCACCAACATGATGATATTTTAGCCACTAATATTATTTATAAATTTCAAGCCAGGCAACTAACTTGTAGACTGATAATCAGAACTGTCTCCTTTGAGCAATAAACCTAGCCGCGCTTCCACTATGCCGATAGAAGATCCAACAATAGTTATATGGCCCATCTTCCGCTGTTTTCGCATTTCTGTGGGATAATTATGACAACACACGGTGATTGTTGATAGTCCATAAAGGATAGAGAGACAAAAAGAGACATTAAAAATGAAGCTAGGTAGCACTAAAGAAAACCTGACCTGGCTTATCATACCAATGAACAGTAGCTCCTGGAATACTCAATGCCCTTCCAATCAGTTGATGAGCTAAATAGAAACCACGCTCCCCCTACAATTAACATTTAGTTAAATGTGTTATCTTCCATGAATGACATGGTAACAGCAAGAGTCCATGACTAAGAAAGAATATAAGGAATACCCTTTACAGATGCACACAATCATGTATGCACAAAAACACACTAGAGAGATTAAAAGACAATCCAACCACATGACTCAAAGAGTAAAAAGTTTAGGCATAGGGTTTTGAGGTAGAAGTGCAATAAATAAACAAAGAAGTAGAATATCACCTCATCTTCACCTAGTAAATTGTACATGATAGCTGCTGGAGTTTTCATTGATGGATCACCAAGTGGAAGACCTACAACAGCCCTTAGATGTTGTTCAAATTGTGAGGTGTAGCAAGACTCAATTGTGTGATGACCACTATTGTGAGGTCTAGGAGCTACCTCATTTAACAAAATCTGTATAGATGTAAATGAGAAAACAAAAAAAGTTTTAAAAAAAAGGTGAGAATAAAAAACTTGAGGAAGCTATTGTAGCAAATTAGAGAAATGAATGTCTCAAGCAGATTGATGACAGATCAAAGATTATTACCTGCCCATCATCTGTCAAAAACAACTCAACTGCAAAAATACCAGCACCTTCCAATGAACTAACAGCTTTCTGAGCAACATCAGCAGCAAGTTCCCTGATTTTCCATGGCACAGTAGCAGGCGCCTTTACTATGTGGCATATGTTGTCCCTGCAAGATAAGGTGTCAGTTCAAATGTTCTGTCAATGCATTGCATAACTTATTATTAGATTTAAACATAGCAAACTAATGTAAAGGTTGACTCTGGAACCTACATGTGAATTGTTTCAACAACAGGATAGCACAAGATAGAATTGTCTCTTCCTCTCGCCACAATGACAGCCAGCTCCTGTAGTTATTAAAGTTAGAAAATTAGGGAACTTATGTCATCATTGGGTTTCCTAGTTTTCAAGCTTTGTAAAGACAAGAAAACAAACCAATCAAAGTTTTAAAAATTATATGGAATCTGCTCATACATCTAAACAGGGGGAAGTGAAAGGGTGAAGGTGAGTTCAGTACCACTTCATGGAAGCTAAACATCAGAACAAATAAAAATTTCAAAAATATATATATATATATATATATATATATATATAAAAGAATGTTCTTTTGGGTTTGGCAATACAAAAGAAAAACAAAAATAAAAGTAACAAAAAAAATCAACCTCTGATTCTACAAAACTTTTGAATTAACAACGTTCTATTACGAAAACTTCCAAATTAAATATAAGGTCCAAACAGAAAAACCTAAGAAACTTGAATCACACAGGTTGCTCTACTAGCAAAAGCTGTAGCAATATTACATGATTGAAATCAATGCCAGTGCCACATTGGATTTCCCACATGGTGGTAAAACCTATTTAAAGAGGAAAATGAGTCCCAAATCCGGTTCCGAACATTTTGGAAATAGTTATTTATGCACATATGAGGTAACTGTAGAAAATTATGTGCCTGCTCTATCAAAGCATAAATGTACGAGTAAACAGTAAAAATTTCAAAGCATACCAAGAAAATGTTGTCTACTTCAGAAGCATAAAAATTAGAGCCACAAACATTATAAGTTGCGCTCTAATCATCAAATATATTGAAGATGAAAAACAAAAATGGAACAACACCATTTAAGTGTGCATGCTAGACATTGACCTTGACAAAGGGTGCCCATTTCTCAACGTATAAACCACGATCAAATCCTCCAAGAGCTGAAAATGGGGGAAAATGAAAATTTTAAAATCACTGAGAAAAAGAAGCATCCACCATTTCATATTACAAACACTCAAAAACTGACAACCAGAAACCAATTTTTACACAAAAACATAGGAACCAAGTAACCACCATATGTAAGTCAAAATATGCAATCATAATTTGTACATCAAACCAAACAGCAACATTGGTAACACATCAATAATAAGAAAATAGACACACAAGATGGCTAAGAAGCAGAAGTTGAGGTAAACTTTAGATAGACTTGGAATGTCTAGACTAAAAGTAACAGAAACGCATCTTCAGCATCAGAATATTAATACTTTTGTACAATAGCAATCAAGAAGGTGTGAAAACAACAAAAGAAAGCAGAAGAATACATGCCTTGTGAATTGGCAGTGAAACCAGTCTATATCAGATTCATACAGCTTTTGGTAATGAGCAATTTACCAGTTATGGCAGAATAAAGCTCCTCTTCACTCTTTGCAACAGCATTCCCACGCCCATCATAGGCTAATCTTTTGCTCTTGACCACAAGAGGGTAGCCAAAAAGGTCACCGGCTTTCCTTGCACCTTCAAGATCATTTATCTGTCTCATCCACATCAAGATCATTAAATGAAAATCTGAAACTAACTTTCTCTCCTCAACAATTGGATTAACTCCAGCAAAAGTTAATTAAAGCCAAACCTCCGTAAACTCAGGAAGTGGAATACCATGCTGAGAAAAATGGACCTTCTGAAGATACTTATCCTGTAAAACAGAAAACATGGATCTAGCTAAGTACTGGTTATGTTTAACATCATAGAAATCTGTATAAAAATTAGCAACAAATTGAATACTGGATAACATTAGTTGCAAATTCAAAGGAAGAGTTGTTAAACATAAAAAGATATGCCTCTGCAACACTCATAGTAAAGCATTAATCATAAGACCAAAAGGTATATAAATTAAAATCCTCCTACCAAGAGGCATATAAATTAAGATCCTCCTACATCCACTCAAAACTCCCATAATGATAAAAGACATACTTGGATTATCCGAATGGTAGAGGCTTTAGGTTGACAATCTACTCCTTGTTCTTCGAGCTTCTCCAATGTGGCAACATCAACATGTTCAATCTCAACAGTCAAGACTCCACATCTAACTGCCAAGAACAAAATCAGTGATGCAAGGAAATTGTTTCCACTTTCTTAAAAAATACTATAGAAGCAATGGCATGGTCTCAAATGAAATCACTTTCAAGAAAAAGCAAACCTCTTTGCAAATTCTCGTACTGTAGAACTGACATCAAAGCTACCAACCATGTGATCATAAGAAAGTGCACTTGCTGGGCAGTTTTCAAGTGGATCCAAGACCATCACTTTAATGGCCATTTGTGAAGCAGCTTGGCATAACATACGACCCAATTGTCCTCCTCCCAAAACCCCAACTATCATCTCAGATGGTCCATGAACAGGAGAATCATCCTTCCTGTATTTAGAGCAAAATTGAGGGTTCCCATTCTAAATAATAGACGATCAAATATTTAACGAAAATGGTCATCATCCATTCAAGGGAAAAATGTCATTCCCGCCAAGTAGCCAATGAATCCTCCATAAAATATCAAAGCAATAATAATTTTAGATTTCCACTCAAAAACTATAATAACAAAATAATATATGAGCCAAACTTCATTCTCTTTCCTTTACAAATGAACTCCTGTTTCCCGGCAACCAAATACATGGTTTAATAAGAAGAAAATTTATAATCTTCAGCGAAAAATAAATAAATCGTTTTCTATTATAAATAAAACGACAACTATCTAGCCATTAATTCATTGTTTCGTTAGCAGCAAATAAAATGCTTCACACAGCAAACCAAAAACGCAGCACATTCATCCAAATAAAATAAAATGAAATAACTGAAGCAAACTACCGAAGCTACAGAAACCTGAGAGAAGAAGTTTCGCGAGAGCCAGTTGAGGCTCGGCAAGCCAAAATCGGATTTTTACAAGACTTGCTGGTTTGTTTATCCATGGAAAAGTTGTGAAGTTTGTGTGGTTTCCGAAGAGAAAATTTATGAAACGAAGGGTTGAAAATGAAATTAGAAACGAAACCAGATTCAGCATTTTTGGAAAACACTACCCTTTCAAGCATTTTATTTCCTCACTCCTTCCCACTACTACTATCTGCACACCGCTCTGGCCGCCGCAACAATGCTCGCGTTTATTTCACTCCGTCCTGCGACTGCGGAGTTCCTGTATATATAAATTATGGGTTTTATCAGAAACGTCCTCTATGTTTGGAATAATTTCACTTTTATGAGAAATGTTAAAACAAATATACATTTACTTCCCCTCTAACAAATAAAATAAAATAAATAAAATAAAATTTTACTTAAAAAAATAGATAATTTAGAGTATATTTATCTTTTAATTAATCAACATAAAAAATAAATGCATCTTTTTTATAAAATTTATCATAAATTTTAAGAGAGATATCTGATATAATAAAATAATTTTTTATTTAAATTCCTTTAATTAAATAATAATATAAATATTAAATTAATTGTGAAAAAAATTACTTGGTAATTCATTATTATAAATAAACTAACTCATAAAAATTAATAATTAAATGTTAGTAATATTAACTTAATTAGTTTTAATTACTTTAACATTAATTTTAAATTTTATTTACTATTTCCAATCCTACTTTTATAATTATTTTTATTTTTCTCTGTCAAATTATATAATTAAAATTTTAAATTAAATTATTAATCATCATACAATCCATCTTCCACCTTGAAGAGTTATTGTGAAAACATATAGCACTTGCATGTCCAAGAAGCTAAAACCCAGAAAGTAAATTACAAAAACCAAAATGGGGAATCAAAGAAAGGAATCAAATACTACATCTGATGTACAAAGACATGAGGTTGAATAAATCAGTTCAACCAATTTAATGAACAATACTATTGACTTTACAGCAAAAACTTGTTCAATGCAATCACTCAATTCACTCACACAAATTGGGGGAAAAAAAAAGTTAGCAAAGTGAAAGAAAACCCAAAATGGAAAGGAGAACTGAAAGAAAATGAATAAAGCACACTGTCTGTATACACTCAAAATCTTTTCTATTCTTTGTCCATGAAGAAAACACGCTGGTGATTCTTTCTGTACAGTTGGCCACCAGTCTTTGGTGTCTTAACTGTTGTGTATCTGACTTTTCTTTCTGGATCATCAATGTGTTGCAGGAATCAGATGAACAAGTACAATAAGTTTAGTTGAAGGCGAAAGCTTGTGTATATAAGAATATCGGATTGCAGAATGACATAAACTTGTAGGCATGAGTAGGTTGAGATTGAAATGCTTACCTTTGATGTGATCATACATAAAGCCTCAAGCAACATTTTAATCTCTTCTTGTTATCCCAATCCTTCGTAATTCTCGCAAGTGATGAGCTATCTCCTGAATAAAACGAACACCCTCCTCTCCTTTTTTGAGGGAGTTAATTGTGAGTTCAAGAAAGTTCTGGTCTGACTCAAGTGCTTCCAACCTCTCACTCAGATCAGAAATCTCATTTCCAAGAGAAGCTATATGTAAGGCATCCGTGAACTGAGGGTTTTGGAGTGAGGATATGTGTCCCTCAGAACGTGGACTCTGACTTGATTCACATGCATCATTTACAGTTAACAAGTCATTCACTTCTGTTCTGCTGTTTACTTCAGAATCTCCTTTAATGTTAAGGTCCTTCGAGTCACTTATCCTGTCTCCTTCATTTCCGGAATATTCACCACTAGCCAAGTCTGAGTACAGCCCATTGTATGGGAACATATAAAGCTTCTTCTCCAATTTCTTCAAACTTTGTATAATATACAACTTTTCATCTTCAAATTCTAATGCTGAATTTTTCACAGCAGCTGTATTCACATCCTCGGATGATATATCTGTTTTAGGATTTTTGATCACTGAGTTCTTAAGAGCACTTGGGCTTTCCTCAACACAAGCAACTTCTGAAAGATCCATCACAATCTCTTTTTCCTTGAAATCAGGATTTTGCTCCATTATACCCTCCAACATTGATTCATTCGGAAACTTCTTTCTATAAAATTGAAGCTTCTCCTCTAGATCTTGAATCTCCTTCTCCTTCTCTGCTAGAAGGTCATTTGTGTTTTGCAGTGCTTCCATATCATACTCAGCTTGCTCTTCCATCATTCTAAGGTTCTGTAAGGCTTCCATGTGGAGGGATGCCTTCTCCTCTTGCAATCTAGTAATCATGGCCATTGCCTGATTTACAGCAACTGCTGAAGCATTTCTTTCTTCCTCCAATTCCTTATATAAAGCACTCAACAATTTCTTATCATGATCAACCTGTCGTTTCAACCGGTCAACCAAACTTTCACCTTCAATTTCACTGACAGTGCTTCCATCCAGAGATTCAAAACCAGACTCATTTCTCTCGAGTGAGATCTTTTTCTGAAGTATTTGCATTCCATTAACGCTAGAAGTATCAGAAGCCTTCAATTCATCGCTATTTACAGACACCTTAGGACTCATATCGGTCATTAACTGCTCAAACCCTCGAGCAGCAGATAGTTGAGACAACAAGAGCTTCAGATCTTCACTAAGTCTTGAAGAATCCTTTCCCATCCATTGCTCAGCAAGAAGTCCAGACAATTGTCTTCCTCTATTACCAACAGCTACCTTATAAGCATCACTGAGATCCAGTAAATTGGATGCCTGCAGACCATTATCACTTGAAGCAGGGTTTCTTTCAGCAGCTGTTTCATTAGATGCATTTTCGGTTTTGCAGATTTTTTCACACACTGTCACAGATGTCTCCCCACATTCAACACTTCTTGTATCACCTACAGTAAAACATTAGATACAGGAAAATGGTTAAAAGACTCCAATCTGAGACTTAAATAAGGGTAAAGACCCCTTTTTTATCCTCTGTTTTCAAACTCTTGTGATTAATGTCTATAGCATTAGTGTTTTAACTGCACCAAAAATTGAAATAATTGGACTTTACTCCATAGCATAAGTAGAATGAATATTTCTAGAAAGCAATCATCTTTGTATTGTATACTGTTGGTTCATGGTTACACTCTAATACACATGTCATGTGTGAATGTATCTGAAACTTGAAAAGTATTCTTCAGTTTAGAATTCTTCAGACAGCAACTTAAACATCAAGATAAGACCTTAATAAATTTTATGTACAAGAATGCTAGAAACGAGGTTACTTTTTGAAGCTCAAAAAGACCTTATTTTATTGAAAATTCTGGGAGGAGGAGAATATAACCCATTCATTACAAATGCAATGAGGAGATTATATAAACAGTATCCATCAAATTAACCACTAAAATCTTTAATTACCTATCTTTTGTGCACTGATAGACAGAAAAAATAAAAATAAAAAAGCTCGAACTTACTGTTCTCTTTTTGTGATTCTGAAGGACATTCAATTGCATTAGATGATGGCAGGACATCATCAAGTGAAATAACTTTGCTTTTGCTCAAGACTTCAGAAGGATTATCCCCACCGTTTGATGATGGCAGGGCATCAATCATGGAAATGTGCTTGCACTCCTCAGATACATCAATAGAAGATTTAACAGCATTTGATGGTAGAGCGACTTCATCAAGGAAAATAAGCTTGCTCTGTGTGGAAACATCAATGGGAGAATCCCTGGAGTTTGATGATGGAGGGATATCATGGTAAATAAGCTCATTCTCTTTCAATACGTCCACTGAGTTTTTCTCTGCATTTGATGATCGAAGGACGTCATCAACAGAGAAAAGCTTGATCTCATTTGATACATCAATTGAAGTTTTCATGTCCTTTGCTGATGAAGTTGCATCATTGAGGGAAATAATCTTGCACTCCTCTGATATATCAACAGAAGATTTATCAGCATTTGATGTTAGAAGGACCTCATCAAGAGAAGTTGACTTTCTCTCTCTGGAAACATCAAGGGGAAATTCCACCGACTTTGATGATGAAGGGACATCAAAATGAATAAGCGTGTCCTCTTTCAATACATCCATAGATGTCTTCCTTGCATTTGCTGATAGAGTGACATCATCCATAGAAATAAGCTTGAACTCATTTGATACATCAATAAAAGTTTTCTCCGCCTTTGGTGATGGAGGGACATTGTTGAGGGAAATGAGTTCAGTAAGTGCTGAAGGATCAGCATCGACATCAACTTGTTCCCAATCGAGTTCCTGCAAGACATGTCCAACTGCAGAAGTAGTGGCTACAAATGTGCCACTATGGGACTCAAATGCATCTGAATTTACCTGTGAAACTGGAAGTGAAGGCCCAGGTGCAGAAACATGATCGACCAATTTCTCTAGAGCAGAATCATGGGATAGGGTAATATTGGGAGGCCCTAGCTGCACAGAATGAGCTACAAGATCTTCCTTAGGACCATCAATTTCACATATTTGAGTACTTGCATCATCGTCATCAGATTCACTATCAGAAGTAACCTTCAGCTCTGTGTACCCTACATGAGACAGATCTAGCCCACTACTTTTCGGAGGTGTAGCTCTAAATACCACTGATGGTTTGTCAGTTGTCTTTGGGTCATGCTGGTTGTGTTTGTCAGCATCTGGCAATGGAACATCAATTTTGGCAGGTTCAGAACCAGTTGATTTGCTTTTTCTCTGTATCAACGTTTGGGTAAACCCTCTTGCAATCCACGGTTCATTGCAGCAAGAACAATGCCTTCTACTTGATTGACTACTTTTATGACTTTCAAGCAATAGATCCTCATCAAAATTAAAGCTAGAATCCTCCCCCACCTTACTTACCAATAACCTGTATGTTTCGGCATTGGACTTGTTGACTGTCGCAAATGAAAAAAGGCAATTTTCACACATTCCATGGACATCAACAAGTTTATTGTGAGCATGACAAAAAACTAAGGATGAGATCTCCAATTTATGATTGCTGCAGATCAAATCCCAATAATATTTTAATTTTTTGTTGCCCAAAACATGGTCAAGTCTTGAACATAGTAAGCATGGGGTTTGCAGTTCACAATAATGGGCAAATCTGGTGATTAAATATGAGAATATAGCATCAATGAACAACAAAAATATCAGCAACCATTCAAAAACAGCTGATGCCAAAGCTCTAACAAAACCCCGGGAAATTTTCTGTGGTTTCACAGATGAATTTCCCCTTGCAGCCATGCCGTAGAAAATTAATTCGCGTCTGGAATGAAGTATTAGTTGCTAGGAAAACACAGAACTGCAATCCTCCCAAAATGATATCAAATATCTGAGATCAGATCAAGTCTGTAACCATCGTTGAACAAACAGAACAAATTAGAACCGAGACCAATTCAAGGAACAATCTCTAGAAACAGATACAACTCAATGTTCACAACCGCGGCAACAAAAAACAACCAGAAAAGTGGAAAACAATAGTCAAATCAACACCAATGACTACTATGCAAAAATCATAATCTTAGGCAGTAATTCCATAAATTCAATCTGATAGGATATAAAGCTTCAACCAAGGGATATGATGAGTACCAATAAAACCTTGAAAAGGCACTTTATCCGAAAGTAATTAAAAAAATATTAAAACTGGACATAGTCCAGTTTCCCATGGAAATTCTAAATCGATAAAAACTCTTACAGATGCTTTAAATCAAACGCCAACAAAACAAATTTTCAAATGAATACAGACAAGCCCTATCAAATGCTCCTATTTCTCATCAATATTAATACCAAGAAAATTTGAACATATTCCCTACCTCAAACGTTGATAACAGGAAAGCTACAAACAAAAAACGAAACTTATTTCCTGAGGAATATCCCACTTGTTTGATATCCACCATACAATCGAAATAAGAGGACTGCAGACCAAATTAATTTTGAAAAAAGATATGACTTAATTCTTTTGCACGTCAATACCCAACTAATCAAATAATACTCAAATTAAAAAGAGCAGGAAAAAAAAAAAAAAACCTTGGTTCTAGATCACATCCATTAGAACACCTGCATATGGCCAAAACAAGAAGTTGCAAGTTTCAACTCCGGAAAAAAAGAAAGCCACAAAGGCCAAGCTCATTACAGGAAATCAAAACCCTGACAAATATGATAAACCACAGCCATGTTGATGACGAAAGAACCACATTTTTTTTCTCGAACAGAATCAACATCTCACCAAAATCCACCAAAAATCCAAAGAAGAAGCTCACACAATTGAAGAAAGATCATCACAAACATAGGAAACTCAACTCTATTCGGATCAATAACGATCATAATTCAATCCAATATATCATCATTAGAGCAGAAAGATCAAATTACATCGCAATTGACAACTAAGTCAAACAATGAAATTCAAAAAGAATAAGAAGAAAACATTCTGAACTGTTCATGCGAGACAAACCGAGGTAGAAATGAGACTGACAATTCAGAAACAGAGCATGAAATCGAAGCTTACCCGTCTTAAAATTCACGACAAGAAACAGAACCCATGTAGTAGTTGTCAAAGAAAGCGATTCAGAGGAACAAAAACCAAATTTTTTTTTCGTATATATATATACACACCACAACACACCAACGAGAGTGCACGTAGTTTTCACTTTTGTAAAAAAATAAATGGAAATACACGTCGACAGACAAAGGCCAAAAAGTCGGCTGCTGGTAAGAGAAAACGACACCTACCGAAAGTTCATAGGACACCCAGAAAAACTAAAGCAGATTACTTTGTAGGACGGCTCTCTCTTCTTCTCTCTCTTATATTAACTGCAACAATTCCACTTAAAATGAACTGTCAAAAGACTCCAAACGTATTTTATTTGCTAAAAGAAGACTTATTCTAATGAAAATTAAAAAAAAAAAAGAAAAAAAAACCTGTAAAAAGGCTTTAATGATTTACTAACTAATGCATGAGAAGGTTGGTATGATTTGGACATCATCAAATATCATAGTTATTAAAGGCGCAAGCGGCCATCAAGGCGCCAAGGGGTCTTGCAGCCCACGCGCAAGGCGCAAGGCGAGGCTTGCCCCGGAGGGGCGGGGCCACAAATAAATTAAATAAAATAATTAATTATAAATAAATTTTTTATATTAATAACATACAATAAAATAATTATTTATTAATAATATAAAATATTTAACTTTTTAATAAAAAAATTTAAAATTATAATACCTGATCATATTTTAAATTTTAATTAAATAAAAATATTTTATTTAATAACTATAAAACAACTATTTATTATTTAAGATAACATCTTCTTTTTTTCTTGTCAATATATTCTTTTTCTTTATTTTTATTGTCCTCTTTATACTCCTTTTTCTCAAAATTATTCTCTTCTTTGTCTCTAAGTATTAAAAAATATATTAAAATTTAAATTAAAAAATACTCTTTTTTTTTTTTACCTTTTTCTTCACCTTAACGCTTTGAAGTAAAATATTTTTATTTATTTATTTATTTATATATTATTATTTAAGTTTAATATATTAATGATTTTATCAATAATTTATTTTTAAAAAAATAAAAGTCACCATTCAAACACAATTTTTTATATTTTATTAATTAAGCCCTACTCATTTTTTGAGTATTGAGAGAGAGAAAGCGTTTTAATTAAAATAATTTTATCATGTTAGTATTACCATCGTGATAACACTTTTTAATGAATAAAATGAGAGAAATATTTTTATTAGTTATAAATAAAAAAATTAATAAAATAATTTATATATTTTTATTATATTAATTAAATAATAAATTTTTTATTAATTTTTTAATTATAATTAATAAAAATATTTATTTTATTTTGTTTATTAATAATTTTATTAAATTAATAATATTAATACAGTAGGACTGTTTTACTTAAATATATCTGAACCTAGTACGCAAAGACTTGAGCCTCGTGCAGCACCAGCTCTTAACACCTATGTCAAGTATTCTGGTTGGCTATAATAATGCATTCGATCTGACTGACGAAATTAAATCACCGACCAATGAGAGAAGAGGGGTTTGGGCAATAGAGGTTTGCGGTGCCGACCAATGATTTGACCATGGCCAGTTGATACAATAGTAGTAGTGATGACGTCAGGTTCTGGGAAAATGAGACGGAATGATTTGACCGTTAAACTGACTGAATTATTTGTCCGTTACTGCTTTCCTTCCAAACCCAAACCGTGTTGACTATGGAAGCCCATTATTGCAGGCCCATTATTGCCATTATGGCCAAAACAGTAAATCCAAGATACTGATCCGAAAAATGACCCCTAAACCATTTTTATGACATAAATACCCCTCTGTTCTCTCTAACAACAAAAACGCTTCGTTCTTGTATTTCCCTTCTCATCCCTCGTCACTCTCCCTCTTCTGCCCCTGTACTTCCCCATTCCCAATCCCACCCTTCCTATAGATTGCCCTTCCTCTCCCAATTTTTCCTTCCCTCAATTTACCCGCCAATTTCTTCTCTCCTCGTCTTTCAAATTCCTCTCCTTTCTTCTTCTTCTTCTTCTTCACCATGAATCTGTAGAAACCCTAATTCTAATTTCTCACTGCATCCTTCTCCCTTTCGGCGTCGCTGCCGTCTCGTTTCTGATACTCTGTTTTGTTCAATACCCAGTTCGTTTCTTTGTTTCTTTGGTCTATCTGGAGTGTGTTTATCCGGGGATGTGATTGGTGGTTCCAGTTAGGGTTTCTGTAATTTCAGGTAATTTTCGCTTTGGTACTCACTGTTGACAGTGTTTGTTTTTGTTAGTTTAATAGTGGATTGTGGTTATTTTGCGATGTATTCAACTCTTAGGTTTTGAATTTTATGATGGTTTTGACTGATGGGTATGGTTTGGCTTTTCGATTAGTGTACCTCAAGCTTTTTTTTTTTTTTTTGGAGTTATTTGCGAGTTGTGTTTTACTCGATGCAATTTTTTATGCCCAGAATTATGAGTATGTTTGCTGCTTTTGTCGGCCACAAAGAAGTGGTGAGGAAACTCATGATAATGTTGATTTTGTCTTTAATTTGATATTTCCTTTTATTTTGTTCTTTATCCTGGTTAATTTAGTTGGATTTGTGGAAATTAATAAATGTTTCTGTGTTTGGCTTCACAAATCCGATACTTGAAACATTAGCATCTTATGCGAACTGTTAGGTTTTGTATGTTCTCGTATACGTTTTAGTATTTTTGTAGGTAGGTTGAATTGCCATATGTAGTGCTTATGTTAACAACTGCACAACTGCAGAGTTGCAAGCAAGTTTATCGAATTAACTAAGTCTGTAATTTCATATTGATTTTTTTGGTTCCTGAAGCTTGGGTGTTCAAAGGTTATAAATAATAGCAGTAACAATAATAACATTAACAGTGAGAATTGGAAATCCGGATTTTCTCCTGTCATGTTTGGACAATTTTGTACTGTTTGGATTTTCTCTTTTGTCTTGGGACATGTACAGCTTCATTACTGGGAAAAAAATGTTTAGTTTTAGTATTTGAGGTCAGTTTTGAAATGAATTCTCAGTCTTTTGATTTAACAGTAGTATTTTCTTGACAACATTTCAGTCATATGTGGTCTGAATTGAAAAGGCATTGTTGTTGACTATCACTGCAAAATCTAGAGTTACTGTTGTTGACTATCACTGCAAAAGCTAGAGTTACTTTTCGAGGGTTGAGTCGGAGTTGGTGATATCTTGTGATTAATTCCTTCAAATGGCGAACCACGATTTGATTCTTGGGAAACGTCACTCTTTAGGTATGGACCAGAACCAGCAGTTAGTGCTGGGCCATAATCATAATTTGGGCCTGGGCCAGAACCAAGATTTGGATTTGGGAGAAACCCATGAGCATCATCTGGGTTTGGGACAGCAAAACCATGAACTGGGTCTAGGACATCCTCATGACCATGACTTGGGTTTAGGACAGAACCATGTTCAAGAAGGGGATGATGGTCATGGTTATGGACATGAGAATGAGTTAGCTATGGATCAGAAACCTGAACATGGTGACCATGAGTTGGGTCTTACTGCTCAAAACCATGAATTAGCTTTATCAGAGAACAACGAATTGGCTGTTTCAGAAAACCAAGAACTTGATGAGAATCTTGAATTAGCAGTGGATGCACACCAGCATTTGACAATGGAATCTGCTAATGATTTGAGTGTCCATCATTCCCAGCTTGTGGTTGGTGGCACTCATGTACTACAGGCTCGTACTATTTCTCCAAATTCTGTGTTTGAGCTGGCTGTGGGGCAAGAGTTTCCAGATGTTAAGAGCTGCCGCAGGGCACTGAGGGATACAGCCATTGCTCTACACTTTGAAATGCAGACCATAAAATCTGACAAGACTCGTTTTACAGCCAAATGTGCAACTGAGGGATGCCCCTGGCGAATACATGCGGCAAAGCTCCCAGGCGTTCCAACCTTCACAATCAGGACCATTAATGAGAACCATACATGTGGAGGAATTTCTCATCTTGGCCATCAGCAAGCCTCAGTTCAGTGGGTTGCAAGTTCTGTGGAGCAACGACTCAAGGAGAACCCTAATTATAAGCCAAAGGAGATACTGGAAGAGATCCATCGGGTTCATGGTATTACCTTATCTTACAAACAAGCCTGGCGAGGCAAGGAGCGCATAATGGCTGCCATGCGTGGGTCCTTTGAAGAAGGTTATCGCTTGCTTCCTCAATACTGTGAACAGGTTAAACGGACAAACCTAGGGAGTATTGCTTCTGTTTATGGAAACCCAGCTGATAATTGTTTTCAGCGTCTCTTTATATCATTCCAGGCATCAATTTATGGTTTTCTGAATGCTTGTCGGCCACTCCTTGGGCTTGATAGGACATTTTTGAAAAGCAAATACCTTGGTACTTTGCTTCTTGCTACTGGTTTCGATGGGGATGGTGCTCTATTTCCTTTGGCATTTGGTGTTGTTGATGAGGAGAATGATGATAATTGGATGTGGTTTCTCTCTGAACTGCATAATTTGCTCGAGATCAATACAGAAAACATGCCAAGGCTTACAATTTTGTCAGACAGGCAGAAAGGCATTGTAGATGGGGTGGAAGCAAACTTTCCAACTGCTTTTCATGGATTTTGCATGCGTCACTTGAGTGAAAGCTTTCGGAAGGAGTTCAATAACACAATTCTTGTCAACCTTTTGTGGGAAGCTGCTCATGCTTTGACCGTAATTGAATTTGAAGCAAAAATTTTGGAGATTGAGGAGATATCTCAAGAAGCTGCTTACTGGATTCGACGAATTCCCCCTCGGTTATGGGCTACAGCTTATTTTGAAGGAACACGGTTTGGTCATCTGACAGCTAATATAGTTGAATCATTAAATTCTTGGATTTTAGAAGCCTCTGGTCTTCCTATTATACAGATGATGGAGTGTATTAGGAGGCAGCTCATGACTTGGTTCAATGAACGTCGAGAGGCCAGTATGCAGTGGACATCAATACTTGTGCCTTCTGCTGAGAGGCGTGTTGCAGAGGCTCTAGAACATGCACGCACTTACCAGGTGCTTCGTGCTAATGAAGCTGAATTCGAAGTCATATCTCATGAAGGAACGAACATTGTGGACATTCGAAATCGGTGCTGCCTTTGTCGGGGCTGGCAGCTGTATGGTTTGCCTTGTGCTCATGCTGTGGCTGCTCTTCTCTCTTGCCGGCAGAATGTCCACCGGTTTACCGAAAGTTGTTTCACTGTGGCAACCTATCGAAAGACATATTCACAAACAATTCATCCCATTCCAGATAAAAGTTTATGGAAAGAGTTGTCTGAGGGAGATCCAAATGCAGCCATAGCTGCTGAAGTTCTCATTCACCCACCTAAATCACTCCGGCCTCCTGGTCGACCACGAAAGAAGCGAGTTCGAGCAGAAGACAGAGGACGAGTAAAGCGAGTTGTGCATTGTAGTCGTTGCAATCAGACTGGTCACTTTAGAACAACGTGTTCGGCACCCATTTGAGTTTATGACTGTTGATAGTCAAGTGTATTAAAAGCAGGGCATGTCCCTTCTGTGCAAAAGGGTTCTTCTTTTGTTATTGTCACGTAGTTCTTAGTAGTTAGTAGATTTCAAGTAAATGCCTAACTTATATCCCGTGACAAGACATTTTTTGTGAATTTAAGTCCTCCTATATGAGTGTTTAGTTCAATAATGCAGCGTTATGGACAATGTCATTCATGGTTGTAGCTTTCAGTGATTTCTCAGGTACTGCAATTTCTTTGCCTAATTTATCCAGAGTATAGTAATGTTTGCTTGTTGCTCAACGCTGGCTATATGCTTGTTTGTCAACAACCTGAACTGATAGGAAAGTTGTTTCTATTACCTTCAACTCTTCGTACAATTTGGTATAAAACATCAATCACACACACACACACACACACACACACAGAGAGTTAAATTAATAGTGCTTCTGTGGTGCCAATGATCATGTGTATATACCTCCAAGATGATCTGCTCCAAATTACGAAGACTACTACGAGTAGCTCATGGTCCAACTTCCGAACATAACAAAACTAAAATTTATGGCTGGGTGAAGACCATTGCAGGCTGATGAAAATTAGAATTACGTACATGGGATTCGGATGCATTAATCTGAAATGACAAGCGCAGAGTGACGATATATTTTATAGTCACTAGAGCATGCATTCTTTTAATAAATAAGAGAAATGACCCAATGCGATGGATGATGCTCGGATAACATGTAATAGTGTCGTAATAAGAAACAACCACAAAAAATATTAATTCTATGGCATGTTAGCCACCCTAATGTACGCGCGAAAATCCTATCACACAGCACAGAGAATTTGACGGTAAACAATGAGTACAACATCATCGTACTTCTCAAATAAAAAATATGCAGTAACATACCAGCTAAATTTTCTAAAATCTTATAATAATCTCAACTATAACTCAAGACTGCCCAGCTGCTTAGTACCCATAGTTCGAGCCATAGACTGAACCGTAGCCTCCGGCATGTCCTGGATTGGAGGGGGGTGATCCATACATGGAACCGTGAGCTGCATAAGGATTATAACCTTGGTCAGAAGATCCACCCATCTGTGCCTGTGACGGAGCTGCAGCTTCAGCCATGAAATTCTGCAGTTAAGAAATGAATTCTATTAGCTTACTAATTCACTAGAGTGAGCAAAAGAATGCTCCAATAGCTAAAAGGGAAACAGCAGTCATAATATTCTGCTGGGTGATTTAGTCTACATAGACAACAAAAGGAAAAATTTATATGCGCACACACACACACACACACATATATATATAGAGAGAGAGAGAGAGAGAGATCCATAATCTAAATCTCCATATGAAAGACAAGATACTATTGATTACAGCAATAATACAATTTATTCCACTTAGCTAACAACTACAAGAAGAAAACAAAGATAAAAATGAGAGTTGAATTTTGCTTCAGAAACTAAGTTCATATCACATAGAAAAGATCAGACTCTTGTTGCTTCAAAGTAAACAACAGCAACCCTTAAGAAAACTACTACACAGCAGCTCATGAGTAACTTTTAATTTCTTGTGTGTGTAAACATTCATACTTTGTTCACCAATTTCAGAGGTGTAGAATTGATATGATACATAGGTGCAAATACACTCTGGACAAGGTACACTTGATGAATGTTAGCATGCCTACACACCAACTATGACTTCTCATATCCTATTTCCAAACAAAGCACAAGTAACAAGTATGGCCAGGTTAAGACTTCTACACACACAACACATACTACACAGGAATAGCAGCATAAACAGTTAAGCACATGAAAAAAAAAAAAAAAGAATATCTGGATAAGAGATAATGGAAATGGTAAAATTAGTTCAAATCCAAAACAAGGAACATTGCCTCAATTAACTGCTGAGCAGTTTGAACTTGTGAAGCAGTTCCACTGATTTCAACTGTCATCTCCCCAGGAACACCTCTGGTCTCCTGAATAGTCACAGTTGCCCCACTAGATCGTCGAATGTAGCTTATGCTTGCACCAGCTGTTCCGATAACCGCATCAGCATAAGACAGTGGAATTTGCATTTGCTGAGTGACCTGAATAATCACACAAAAACCACCATTGAGAAGTCTGAAAATAATAAAAGAAAAAGTTTACTGGGGTTACAGACTAGTTTATTGGGTTTTCATCTAGGCTTCAGTAAGCTTGCTGCATGGGATACAAGTTTCAATGTAAGCAAGCTTTAGACTGCGTTAGTCCAAAAATGTCTCCACTACAGCCTTCAAAAAAACTAAATGTTATGACTACCTAGAATTATACACATGAAGTATTTTTATTATGGAAGAGCATATGTATGCCTTTTTGGAGCCTTAAGTAAGTCCTTGTTAAAAATTCGCTAGACAATTATTCTAATTATATCCGACACTGCTATAGCAACAACCATTTTCCCATGAGATGTACATTGCGCACAACATTGAAAGTAATGGCATATGATGAGCATCATCACCACATGATTTTTCATACATAGACTCCAGAAAAAGAAGATGCTAAAATAAATTTAAGAAATAAATACCAAACAGTACTGAAATTCTTGCATAATTAGCATGGCATGTAATTCCCCAGGGGGGCAAGGGACAGAATTTTATCAGTAAACGCAGCCACAGTTCAACTATCCATTACCTATCATAAGCTTATATGTTTGTAATTTGGTTTTTACCTGATCTATTCGGTTTGCAGGGTGACCTTTAATTGAACATGGGTTTTACTCAAGCCACCCAAGGGTAACTAGGTTACTTGGCATAATACAAAAAATTGGGGAAGGAATGCCTTTCTAAATTAAAAGGAATCAAGATTTTGTCTGTAATGGAGTTTATTCTAAGTGAAAACAAGAAGAAAAGGTAAGGCAGAAAGATTCCATAGATTTTATTGTCCAGTGTTTATTAAAAAGAAAAAACATGAAAAAATAGAACACCTGTGTAATCATGGATGGTGCTGACTGGGCATTTGAGGTTGTATGGACACTCATGGGGGCTTCTCTTCCATAGGCAGATATTCCCTGATGAGGCTGTTTCTCCATAGGAGGAGGCAAGTCAGGAGCAGGATAGTAATTGTCAGCCTGCCGTGGAGGTGGCATGTACTGAGGATTATGTCCATAACCAGGGCCTCCACTAGCATTTGGAGGATGACCCTGAGGTGGACCCCATGACTGAGGAGGTGGGATGTGCTCCATTTGCGGATTTGGCATTTGCATCTGATCCAAAATAATGGCACATCAGTATTTCTCTATGTTATTCATGATTAAAAGGGGATATTGTTATTAAAAAGCAAGTACACTTACATGCATTTCAAATAACTGTATTATACTGCGGTCTACCAAAAACTTCCTAAGATGAGATGCAATCAGCTCCACAGCTTTGTGAACACCAGATGGATCTCCTACCACTTCAACGACCCTGTCATCTTGAAGAGCAAAGACCGGTAGGTCTTCTGCAGCAACTCAATTTAAGAAGTAAGCAAACAATCAGCAATATATAAAGCACAGAAACTTATAAATAACATTATTCTAAGAATATAATCATGTAATGTTATAAAGGTAATAATATAGCCAAGGTAGCTAACAATTATCAATAAGAAATACAAAATCCTAGAATGAGTTAGTGGATTCATCTCAACCTTAAACTTGTATGCAACAACAGTGGTTGACTGATTAAATTATAACACGCGATGGTTTACAGTGACCACAAAGAAAATAAAATTTCAATTCAGAAGCAAGAATGAAGTGAACAAATACCTGCTCCAAGAACTCTGACTATACAACCAGACGATTCTTGAATGGATTTGACAGTTCCTCCTTGTTTGCCAATCAAACTTCCTGCTTGTGATGCTGGGACTAGCAGTCTTGTTGAGACCTTGCCTACAGCTCCAGGTGAAGCATGAGAAGAATCACCCTCCAGGCCATCAACAATGCGTTTGTGCACCCTCAAAAGGCCATCCATAGCAGGAGGAAGAGAAGAATCTGGTTCCTCCTTGGCAGATATCATCACCTATTCATAATTGGCAATACAGTAACATCAGCATAACTAGTAAAGTACTAAGTTTATGCCTATAAACCTACAAAAACAACAAAAAAAAAAGTTGGGTGATGCAAATTCTAAGCTTACCAAAAAATAAATAAATAAATACACATCCTAAGTTACATGTTCTATATGTAACAATAATATAACAATCTCTTGACCAAGCCATCATTTATCAGTCATTAACACCTCAACAGAGTTTTCTGTGACCACGACCAATTGGACCTTCTTTTCTATTGAATTTAATGAGTTTCAACTACCATAATTGTCGACCCTACTAGAACCACTTCTCCATTAGCCTACAGCATATACTTTATCTAACATTCTGTGATGAAATGTAACCTTTGAGGAAACATTTCACTTAGTATGCCAAACAGTAAATCCCATGTCTAGCACTTGCCAAAATAAAATAAAAATGAAGCAAGTAAACTCACATTTGCTGGTATTTTTCAAATGTTCAAGATGCTCATGAAAAATAAAACCACTCACTAAAAGTTTTGATAGCACCTGGAACTCACAAATGTTCTAAGCCTTTTCCCTTCCCAAACTATGAGCACCAGAAAAAATTGCAATTTTGCATCAGGATGTTGACTGACACAGAGAGAGAAACCATAAGGATAGAAATCCTGAGGCAACATATCTTCACCAAAGGAAAAATGTTATATGAAGCAAAATATTATAGATCTTTTCACATTGTTGATTGGGCGCATAACAAAGGAACATGTTTTACAGACTGTACCAGGTCCAATACTTGATTTTCATTGTTGCATGTCCCAAGTTCTTAAAAGAACAAAAGAAATGAATTAGCAATTCACATTGTCGAACTTAATAATGGCCTAGACTTTGCTATGAATATTTAATTTTTTACAGCAAGAATTTGCTGCTGATCAAGTTAGCTTGTGAAGATATTGTGCAAGCTCTTGCGGAAATTTGAAATCAAGTCTGAGGTTTCATTAACTCTCTCAAGTTCTCATATCACCACTGAAAAAAATAAGAAATTTTGCAACATTGGGAATAATCACCGTTATTTTTTTATCTTAACTCATTAACTTAACAACCTCACACATTAAATCCTAGTTCACATGGGTATTTCTAAATGAATGACAGAACAAAAATGACACAAACATAAGTTTCTGAATGTTTTCAGTAATAGTATTTAATTGACTTGGGTGATTATAAGGATTCATTAATGTAAACGTAAGTAGGCTACCTCAGAATGTAATTTGAAGTTAGTAGTAATCTTATGTGTCATTTTAGAGCCTATTTCAATGGGCTACTTTGTGGATTTTTACATTTTGCGGCAAGACATCAATCATCCAGGTTCTGAAGTTACCAGAGAGAATGCAGAGCTTCTTGGTGCAGTTGTCCAAATTTATTCAACTCAACTTTTCAGCACCTTGTAATGCTCAATGCTGATCCCTGCAATCTGGATCTTAGGTCCTTCAAATTTGGAATCTTATTTTGATGTCTTGCCTTAAAAACTGGCAGATAGAACCTGCAAAGACTGACTTTTGTTATTGCAGTAAAGGGAATTGTATTCTTCTTTTATGGATTTCTAGTGATTACAGCAGCCACTTCCTTCATGCCCTCTTTATCAAATATACATCGTTTAAAGACTGTCTGATGTTTGGTATTATCTCAATAAGTAACATTCTCCATCTTTACTTATTTAGAAAAAATTGCAAAATGCTATATAATAATTGAACTAATTTTCCGTCCTTCATCCTAACATCTTCAGGGACGTTTCCAGGCTGCCAGTCAGTGTACACATCAGTTTCTAAAATTTAGGTGGAATGGGAATTGTAACTCACCAAACAACCAAAGATCTGTGTAATTAGTTGAAAGGCCGTCAATCTTAACATCCACTTATTAATAGCACATATTTTTCCTCTCTTTTTCCAATTTCTCCATGAAAGAACATCTAACTTTGCTTTTTTTTAAAAAAAAAAAAAACTTGGGTTATAACTGAAATGTCAAAAGCTTGTAACTTTAACAATATGATATTCATCCAGTGCTATCTCTTTCTGTTTCCAATCCTTTTAATAGTGATAAACATTTCTTAATACATTTATTGCATTATTGGGAGTTCACATTTAGGAGAGATCTTATACAATTTGAATAGCTTCCTTTCTCATATCTCATGCATGTTCATTCACCATTTCTACATCAAACCAGTACTACATGATATAAATTGTAGGTGCATGACATGCTATATTCACTCAAAAGTTCAAACAAGGAACAGCAGCCATAACAAGTCTTCAACAAGATTAAAAGACAAATATATATACACACAGTCAAACTTGGGTGTCTAAAAAACAAAAACAAGTTTTAAAAATCTTTAGCAGCAATCTTGCCATGACTTTAGCAGCTAAGCTAGCCCATAACAAAAGATATCTTTATTATAACATCTAGAAATTGATAACTATCCTCTGCTTGTCAAAATTTGAAAAAACCCAAAAAGTAGTTTAAGATAACTCATGGATAAAGGACATCAACGAACAAACAATAAAGATAAATAGGTCTAGCTATTCACAGATATGCTATTTCAGTGTAAAACTGAACAAAGAAACTTAGTTACAAAGAAACTTACAGCTCTTTCTGTTGTCCCTGGTGGACCATCAAGTATCTTAATTCGAGCTCTTGTCTCCTCAACTATTTTCTTAATAAATTCCCCTTTGCGACCAATTATACTGCCAACTTTTTGTGCAGGAACCAACATCCGGAACACACTCTCTCCAGGCCATCCAGGCCACCTTTTTTCACTGCCTCCAACTGCCAAATTCCCTTCATTTTCTTGTTTTTCTTGAGGTTGTGAGTTCTCAGTTACTGTATCATCGGGTACTGGATCCTCAATTACTTGATCCTCAGTTACTTGTTCCTCAATTATTTGATCCTCAGTTACTTGTTCCCGGGGTACTTCATATTCAGGTACTGGATCCTGGGGTACTTCATATTCGGGTACTTCATACTCAGGAACTTGATTCTCGGCTTCTTGATTCTTAGGTAATTGTTCCCCATCATGATTCCCTCCATGTTCAACAAAGCCTTGATCAACATCAGCCATATTTTTCCGGCTGGAACAAAAACAGTTGATTAAAATTATTTAAAAAACAAATAGTATAATGAACAATAATACATTTAAACTCAATCCAATAAGTTTCCTAGTCATTAGCAGCAACAATACGTCTGCCCAACAGGATATACATGCAGTAGCAAGACTTTCTTAAGAACATAACAAGTGCATTGTCTCGTGCAATAAATCAGTTTCTACAATAAACATATCAATCTCATCATGTCAAAAATAATTGTAACCGATTCACACTACTCTTCCTTTGTCTAATTGCATATGACCACTAAAACCAAATTCCTTCAGATTGACCAAAAACATTGGTTCAATTAGTTTCTAAACGAAAATGCCTAGACAGTGAACTAAATTTGCAGTTCAACAATCCAAATAGTGGTTTCATCTAAGGTTATTCTAATTACTTACGTGTCAATGATTTTATTTTTCTTATTATTACCATTTGCATAACCCAGGAATTCTAACTGAATTCTAAATTTAACTGTATGCCATTCACTATTCTCAACTTCTACTAACATAAGAAGCTATCGAACGTATATCATAATGCAAAACTAAAACCTAATAACAATTCAACAAAAGAAAATCATAACTAATAACCCAAAACAGCAGCAGAAAAGCGAATAACAGAACATAGCATTGAAATCCAATTCAAATAAAAAAGAGAAAACCATGACTTTAAGTAACAAATAATTGTATTCATAAGTATCACGTCCAACACCAACAAAAAGCCCTAAGCGATC
Organism: Khaya senegalensis; assembly: GCA_032402905.1. Classification (NCBI taxonomy): domain Eukaryota; kingdom Viridiplantae; phylum Streptophyta; class Magnoliopsida; order Sapindales; family Meliaceae; genus Khaya; species Khaya senegalensis. Next base: position 968,395 of record CP135554.1, on the reverse strand, counting down.
CAGCTCAAAACTCATTACAATAAAAAAAATACAATCAAATAACCTTGAAACACGAAGAAACCATTACCAGGTCAAAAAAGAAAAAGACAAATCACCAAAAAGATAAGAAGAAAAGCTCAAAACGCTTACAAAGTAACAGAATAACCAGCACAAAAGCCTATAAACCCTAAAATTATAAACACATTTTCATTATGAATAAATAAATACACATATTCGCACAAGATAAAGAAACCATAATGGGTCAACCATAAAACACACAAATCGCCAAAAACAAAAAAAAAAAAAAAAAAAAAAAAAAAAAGAGGAAGAACGAACCCTTAAAATTATACTTAACAATTACAGAACCCGCGTGTACTAAACCCTAAGACGCTTATGAGAAGAGCTACCAGCAGTACAGCAAAACCCGTGGGTCTAAGAGATTTTTATTTGTGATTATCGCAGGAAAGAATTACCTTTATTTTTCCTTTTGTTTTCGGTTGGGACTTTAGGTTTAGAGCGAGAGGAGCAAGAGAAGAGAAGACGAGTTGAGGGATTGGGCAATTATCTGATCGGCGATTTGTATTTTATTTTGTGGTCCTGCAAAGTTATGTAATTTACAAATGGACCCCAAGATTAGTTATTAATAACGAAACTACCCTTTACTTTGGGGTAAGTTCACTAGGGTGGCGGAATTACAATGGGGTTAATCCAAGTGATTTTAATTAATTAAGTGTGTTTAGTAAGTATTTAGTAATTAACTATTTATCAACAATTCATCTGGTGACCATCAAAAAGGGCAAAAGAAAAATCATAGAAAAGCACTTCTGGAGTTGCATTCCGTACTCTTCTTCAACATTAAGTCTGCAACTTTGTATCTCATGTATGGCTGGCATATATGATGAGATTAAAAACATTACAATTCCACCTGATAAAATCTGTCAACTGTTAGAATGAATGCCTCGTATCAGAACCTTGGTATGCAGTTGATGTCCATGTACAACTTACGTAGCATTATAATACATACATATGCCCTCATTCAACAGAAAACATCACAGAGGTTACACTATTCATACTGCTTTTTCGACAGTCATATTTCTAAGTTTAGGAAAGGTTAATAGCTAAAACAGTCGTTTCATTATCATTCGGTATCAAGAAAATTCATGCTCAATGTGATATGAACCAAATCTGTCACTGGATCTTTTTGTCAAGCCTGAGGTTGAATGTCTTCAACGACAAGTGCTGCTTCATCTGGAAGATCAGTGGCCAAAGGTAAGTCATCATGCACCGGATGTGCAGTAAGTCCATTGAGTGCCTGTCCTTTGGCTTACAGCATTTGGGTTTTGGGGGGACGTATTCGATCGAATCCAATCCATTCAAATATAATCGTTACTGTGCAGCAAGCTGAAAGCATACAAAGTTCAACTATAGGTGATATGATAACGAGATGACGTCTACAACTCTGTGAAACGATGTGAGTAGAGAGAAGCATATAAATGCTACTGCCCCATGATGCCATGTCATTTCGAAGTGCTTGCTCTCTGCTCTTACGAATACTCCAATGTAGCATAATTTTCTAAAGAAATACCTATCGGCCCTGCTAGTTATAACTACTACAACAAGGGAACACCAACATCGGCCCAGTCTTTCTTGTTAACTCGTCTTTGGCAGCCACCTCTGGAGCTGGAGCTGGCGCTGGAGCAGGAGCGGTCATCAGAGAGTCGAATTTTTCAGCTCTCCCCAACACATTTTCAATCTAGAAACAGAGACGAGATGAATAAATTACCATTTATAGCAAAAATTATCAGAAACTTTTAATTCATTAATATATCTGCTAGCACATGGAATCAAATATTACCCCTACAATGAAATCAAAACCCACCTTGGCCTTCTGAATGAATCGCCCTTTGTTTTCATCTTTCATGCCCACAGTCGATGTCAAGAGTTCTGTTTGATGCATAAAAAAATTTATCAAAATCAGTTATCCTTTCATCGAGAAGACAATTCTTATCATTAAGAGGTGAGATGCATACTCTTACTCAGCAGCCAGTCTGTTGTTCTTCAAAATCTCTGCAATTGTGACCACGGTAGTGATTGCTTTGAAGTAAATGCAATATACACTTAGCAAAACCAAAAATGATGACCAAATAAAATAGGCTGGCAACTGCAAAAAGTATATTAAATGGAAGGCGCACGATAATAGGTCCTCTTTTCTTTTTCCCTTTTTCCTCTTTTGGCTGCATCATTAAAAGTCAAGAATATTGGTGCTATTCCATTCAGTTTGGCACAATTCCAAGAAAAAAAAATAGCCACTCAAACATGCCATGAGAATTATATCAATCATTGAAAGCTTCAACTCATAATTAGCCATCACAGTTATGTTTTCCTTCTAAGGTTTAAGTTCAGAGAATCTTCTTTTCTGTTCACTTTGGTACTATTACAACTCTGCTTTATTTCCTCATAGTTTTACACGGACACAGAGCAAAATACCTGATGCCCCCAATCCTTCCACAGGATGTTAAATCTGTAACTCTTTTGTGGCAGAATTTCAGCCAGAAAAGGTAGATTTAAAGCCAGCAAAAGACACATGTATTAATGAAGTTCTTCACAGGCCATGACTCAATCACTAAATTCATTCTGCGGCAACGGGAATATACATAAATACCAGTTTTGGCATCTTCAGACAATAAGAAGAAAAGGCCAACTGATGACTTTCCTTCAAATGCCCACATTGGAATCAATTTTCTAATAAAATGAAATAAAATGTGGTAACTTTCTAGTTGCTATATGCTGATCATTAGTGAGATCTCCACCCTTCTGTATCTTGCTCAAAACAGTGACTAAGAGAAAGTGTTGAGGTCTTTTCCATGTTATACAGGAAACTAAGTTATGTGATCAAAATTCAGTCCAACTTCATTTTCTGTCTGATGCAAGGAGAAGACAGAAATCATAGAATAAGTGCAAAAGTTTTAGGTCTGAGAACATAATCCTACTCATCAATTCCTCGGTAACCAAACAGCTAGAAGTTAATGTAAGCAATGTACTATCAGATGTGACAAAGATATGTCGGATAATTTTGAAGAAATAAACCCATGCGCAGTGCTGAAAGTTCGACTTCATTGTGCTGCTGTATGTACCTCTGCATCAAAAGAAAAACTGATTGAGACTTAGCACCAATCAGGTTATGCAAATCGGTCCCCATGATATCCAAGAGTTTATTATAAGGTTATTCAAAGAAAGGATCTTTCAAAACGACTCCTAGTAAAATATAGAATCTTCAATAGATTATGAGATCAAAATCACGTATGATTTTATGAGATCTATGGCATTAAAATCAAAATCATCTGATCAATCACCACACAGAATCCTTCAATAACCCACTTTTAAAAGAAAATGGCAATAATGAACAATGAAATCAGAATCCTCAAAAATATACATATATATTAACCCAGATCACAAATTCTATACCTTAGCAAGATTAACGTAGAAGAAGAGTGGTTTCTTAGAATTAGAAAATTGAATTCTATTCTTTTTCTGAGCATCAGTGCTTCCAGTTGTTACAGCTGTTGCTATCACCACTGCCACTGCTGCCTCTCCTGCCATTCTCTGAATTTTCTTTGTGTTCTCTACTTCACCTTCTTGTACACTTCCTTGGCTTTTCTCTCTACAGTGTGGGAAACGTGGAGCAGACCGTTATGAATTGTTGGTTACGTGCGCATAGAGCGCGAGCGTGGGTTCTGAGACCAATGGAGAGTCAACACACGTCCGTTTTGGTTGGTTGTTGAAGTGGCAAGAGCTAAAGGCGGATTCATCTTCCGCACGTTTGTTTTTAGGTTGGACCCTAATAGACACACCCCTGGTATTTGATTTATAATCATTCCAGTCCTCGGAATGAGATCATTGAAATTGAATTTGAAACTAGAAATGAGTCGGATTTCAAACTGAAAGTGGTTGCAGGAGATAAACTTGTTCCTAAACAACTATTTTAGCATAGACTGAACAGGGACATGATAACCTTTTGAATGACAAGTAACTACGAACATTACTTTCCAACTCCATCGATTGAATGCAAGGGGATTCTCATGTTTATCAAGATTCTAATTAGCAACCGGAGGGACGACCACAAATAGCCAGCCTATCGGGATTGCATATGTCCTGCAAGACTGGATTATTTCCAGGATTGTCCGCAAATTCTACTTATGTAAACGCTCTTATCAATTATATTACTCTCAAAACAACTAGTTGGTGTTATGTTACTGTGCCATTTTTTCAGTAATAAATGGTGAAATACGAAGCGATTAATAGTTAGTAAAGAACTCTCGAGACTCCCCATTAAATGGTAAACCCATTGCAGCAGGTGGGAATTTGCCAGTGCACTTAGGGTTCGCCCATCGGTAATTAAACCCAATGGCTAGCCCTAACTACCGTACAAACAATGCTACGATGGAAAGAACTGCCCTGCCACCCACATTTTCGATCACAAAATGGGTTTTTGTGATCAATATATATGCCACAGTACCTCTAGCTTCTTATATGTAAACTTGCTGAAACCAATTTTCTTCAAATATTGTTTTTGATCCTCCGAGTTGGGCCATGACCAGCCCACATTCAACTAAAAGCCCTAAGCCATCCCGTCTCAAAACATCTACAGTACAAGTTGAGCAGATTGATTAATGGTGTTGACAGCATACTGTCCAATAATCGAAAACTGACAATGCATAAACAGGAAAGAAACAATCAAGAACACAACAAAATCAAAAGTGGAATCTTCATTTCATAGCCGAAGTGGAGTCTCGATCATAAAGTTTTTTCTTTTCTATTTGAAAGAAACTTATACCAATCACTCAACAGTAACAAAAATTGGTGCGGTCCCAATTAGATCAACTCCCTAATATTCATTCTCGAAGGAATTTGGATCAAAGTTGGCTTTCCTTTTTCATGAAAGCATGAAAATTGGGTTGTTTCCCACTTCGCACACGCGTGTAGAAGAAAGTAGTCGGTGAGTAAAAGCCGACATTCATTAACAAAATTGAGTTTTAGAACAAAACAAAAACACAGGGACAGCCGTACCTTATGTCTGGTCCTTTTCTATATGGTCCTTGGACAAGAAAGAACATATCAAACGAGGAAATTGAAGATATTAATATAATGGCATGTTCTTCAATGCCTTTTTTATTTTTTATGAAGACGATGTGGTTCTATTTGCTCATTGAATTTGTTAATATATCCATTAGGTAACATATTCTTGTTAACAAAGTCTTAAGAGTGTCTCTAAGAGTATAACTAATATTAAATATGGTCAAGATTTGTCCATTGCCAGGCAGCCATAGCTATGGACAAAATCTTAATTAAGTTCAGTCAACTAAGGGAATTATTGCCATGCTTTAATGGCAGAACTTGACTATGAGCACTAGAAGAAATTTTACATCACAAACTTCAAACTGTATTTATTAATGTGACTACTCTACAAAGAGATGATATAATCATGGATTATGGTCGCTAAATCATACATAATTTGTGGGTTTTAAATGGATATGAACAATCCTAATCAAGGTTAGGAATGCTTTCTGGTCACTTATACCAACCTAGATTCATTTTTTTTTTCAATATTATGTTGATTTGTTTGTCCTCAAGATAATGTCAAAATCATGCACACTCAGAATCACCAACCTGTGATCTTCAACAACAAAAGATCATGACTTGGGATTAGAATTGTGGGTGGCTCACAGTTGAAGACTATGGTTGATCGTTGTAATCATGGTCCAGTATCAACTTCTTGTGGGTTCAAATAATTGACTTGATTGTTGCAATTCATTGAGAAAATTTGGAACTAATATCATTGTTTATAGTTATCATATTTGGTATGAATCGAAAGTTAATTCTAAATTTTCATAACAGGTGATTCATAATATTGTTAAATTAATGTAAAAATAGGTAAATAAATTTAAATAATATTATGTAAAATGATCCGTTAATATAATAAATCATATTAATAGATTATATTTGTATTATTTATTAACTTAAAATTAAAATAATTAATAAAATAAATTATATTCAAAATGACACATATATTTAAATAATGTCAATTTTAATGTCATTTGTTAGTTTGAATTATTATCTGTGTTTAAATAATATTAAAGTAAAATTGAATTAAAAAACTAAATCGGGTCTACAAGATATAAATATTCATTAAAAAAATAATCAATGTTAATCATATGTATTAGGAATGTGATCGAGTAGTTTTGTGCCCCGTGGCATGATTAGGTGTTATGTTTAATTCTTACCATTAATTAACCTCATTCGAAGAAATTTCAAGTAGAAGTTTGTCTTCTAAATTTAATCTAGGAATATGCAAATTTAATCCTAACACACTTATCTTTGACGTATCACACACTTCTTACATTCTCAATATAATTAATCTAATAATAGATGGGGGGAGTGTTTGATTGAAGATAATCTAGGTAATTAATAAATCTAAAATTTTAATTACCAAACTTATTAATGATTCGTGTTAATTTTGTCTTACGCATCATAATTGTGGATGACCCAAAGGAAAATGCTTGTGTTGTATTCGAAATAAACAAATTTCCCAAACTTTTGCAATGTTTTGGCTTTCACAAGCATGCACTCTAAATTAACTTATCACAATCCTTTGTTTATTCTATAATTACATCTTTATTTACCAAATAACATTGTTTAGGGGTTTGAATTAATTTCATTTTTTGGGGTTTTGAATTTCATCTTCACACTTCATATTTAAAATACAAACATTGTAATCATTAATTAAATGAAGTCAAATTTTTGCCCTTTTTTTTTGGGTAAAAGTTATTGCTTTTTATCAATATATGTGTCTTTTTAAAGTCAATGTATGTGACTCGTGATAGGTTTTGAACATGTTACTCTATTGAAAGATGAAGAAGATAAATTAAGTAATACCCTATCATTAATCGAGAGGATTTAAATAAGCCATTAGAAAATTAGTTTTGTGGTAGCTGGATTAGGTTTAATTAAGTTAAACCCCTCAACCAAAAGCAACCCCCTGAAAAAGATTAATTAATTAAGAGTGTAAGAAAAGTAAACTAAAGTGGTGTAGATTTTGATTGTGATAAAATTCTTGCCCGTGCTAATTTTATACATGAAATCAGAGATTAGCATGTTCTAATTTGATTAATCTTCTTGCTTTTGAAATTGAATTGAAAAATAATTAATTAACAAGACATGAGACCCACTTTCAATTCCTTCAAGTTAGGGCACAGGAGAAGAGAGAAAGAGACGTGCATGGCCCTACTTTGTCCTGCCAACAAGCAGCAGTTTTCTTTTCTTTAATCAAAAAATTTTGCCGCCAATTGCTCCTTTCATGTCCATCTCCCTTCTTCCCACAGTTATGAATATGATTATCCTTCAAGCTTAGTTTGTGTACATGATTTATGGATTAAAATGAATATCTGCAGTGTATTTATCTGTCTCCACGAAATTGAATGGCAAAATTAAATGGTCAAGTAATTAATGGCTGGATTCCATTAAGGAGAGAGGCAAAAAAATTCAAAAGAAGGTGGGTGGGAGGCAAAATATTCTAAAGGAACCTGTTGAATCTTTTTGACCTTTTTGAAGCTTTGGAAGATGGGAATTGGGAATTAATGTTCGAAAGTTGCTTTTATTTTGAATTTTATGGGACCTCCACCTTCATCTCCGTTCAATATTTGGTAACTTTTGAATCTGAATTCTAACCTACTACAACTAGCTAAGAAACTTCTTAAACACTCAGGCTCGCTAATTTGGTCTTCTTCTCCTTACCCTTCCCCCACGTGTGAACCACCCCAAAGTCATCAGTGATTCCTGTTAATGTGCCCCAGTGTTAATTCGAAGTTAGGTGTACAAGAAAATCATAAATATGCTCACGAGATTTATATACATTATCTCATTGAATATCCATGAACCTCATAAATTTCTCCATGAACAATTGAACTAAAAAGCTATACTATGCTAGCTAGCTGGGTTCTCAGAATGCATGCTTGTTTCCCAAACGGAACCTACTGATACAACAACCAGAAGCACTGGTGGAAAAAAAGCTTTTGACAACAGCAGTTAGCTGTTTATTACTTTGAGGAGTGAATGAAGGCTTTTTTTTCTAGTCTTTCNCCGAGTTGGTCACATAATAATTATTATTTATAATAAAATATTTATTATAAATATAATTAATACATTAAAATTATAAAATTAATTATTAACACATATTGTTATTATAAAACAAGTCAATATAATTAATTATAATATTTTATTTATTTATTTTATATATTAAATGATCATTTTTATAATAAATTTTATTTATTTAAAAATTTATATGATGACATTAATTTAATATTATAATAAAATATTAATTTAATTAAAAAATTATAAAATATAAAAATATATTTAACTGAATTAATAAATATGATGTATATTTATATATTATATTTTTTATATATGCATACAAAATACTTTACAATAATTAAGAAAAATAAATTATCCATATCAATTAATAATTCAATACCAAGAAAGACAAGAAAATGGTAGTGTAGATAAAATAAAAAAAAATGAGAATGAAAATTGGATATTTAAATTAATAAATGTAAAAAAAAAAAAAGAAGAGGGAGAGAAAGGGAAATGGACGGCGTTAAAACTGGGAAGGAAGAGGTCTATAAATAAGAAAAGCAACAACGCAGCATATAAATACAGTGCGGTTTTGGAAAAGTCTTAATTTGCAAAAGTGAAGGAAAATCATACAAAAACATAATTTTTGTTTTGTTTTTGAGACAACAGAGGGAGGGAGGGAGGGAGAGAGGGAAAGAGATTTCAGGTTCAAGATCTTGTCAGATCGGAACACCTACTGTAAGAAATCTATCACATTCTTGCTCCTTTGAGTTTGTTTCTTCTTCTTGCAGGGATCTTTTTCCTCTTTTTCTTTCGTTCTAGCTAGTGAATGCGAGTAATGTGTTTTGATCTAGCAATGGTGTCTGCTGAGCCTTTTCTTCTTTGTTTTTAAGTTCTCTTTTCTCTTTTACCATATTTTTTAGCTTTCGCCATGTGGGCTTTTTTTTTTTTTTTTTTCATATGGAATTAGAAATGAGTGATTTTTTTCCTTATTTTTTTTACTCCATTTTTTAATATGTATTCTTTAATCTTTATGCGTGTGCATTGTGGAATTTGCTTGCATTTCTGTTCTTGTGTTGTTATTTTTATCTATTTTTAATTCCCATTTTGTGTTTTTTCTGTGTTCTGAAGCCTCTTTCTGTGTGTAATTATGTCTGGAGCTTCTTCTTATTCCCTTTTTTTTTCCCCAAAAAATTTGTTTGTTATGGGGTGTTCTGGAAATTTACATTTCCATCATATTTTGTCTGAAGCTTTTGTTCCGAGATATATTTATTTTTCTTTATATTATTTTATTTTTGCCCTCATTGAATGAAGATATATTGTTTCCATGTCAGATGTATCTTTTCTTTTGCTTCAATTAATTTAATTGTATATAAAGGAAGCATTTATTAACAGAAGCCAGAATTTTTTTCTGTTTAAATCCTTACCATGTTTGATCTACGTTCTTCCTTTCTTTTCTCTTCTCAAGCACAGTTTTTGCCCCATGAATTCCCGTAAAAATCTCTTAAAACCTTTCTTTGAATCGGTAATACTCTTATTATTTTTTCTTCCAAGCTTAAAAACCACAGTGAACAGCATATGGTTAATAAGGAAAAAAAATTAGTTGGGATATTAGATTTACATCACTTTATGTTTTTGCGGTTGCTGTTGAAACGCTTTCACATTAAGTTGACATGAATTTGTGAAATTAGTTTAAAATGAAGTTATTTTCAGAATTTAAATTGACATATACAAACAATGGAAAGTTTTAAGTTCACTAAAATTCAAGGTTTTGCCAGATCCATGTCATAATATAGGTTTTGCTGCAACATGGCCTTTGTTCATTCTGGCAAAGTCTTTTGAGCTGCTAGGTTTAAGATATTGATCTCCATTATTCTGATTTTGAAATTAGAAACATCAGTTTTATATGTAATCAGGAAACCAACAGCTTGGTACTTATGTGATCTTTTATAATATGTCAGATTGGAGAATTTGGAAGTGTACAAATCCAATTTTTTATTTTGATTTGATTTGCGTGCACGGAGGTTTAACATAATTCAAAAATTTTGATTTGCAAGGGAAAAAAGAATGAGAAAGACAATTTCGCTGTTCCTACTCCCTTAAATCCTTTATAGACTACTTTCTCAAAATTACAATTTTCTACTTGGTACTGGAATTCATAATTTGATGACCTTCAATTCATTATTAGGAACCATTGACATGAAGAATTGGTTCCTTGTAAACTGATTAAAGCAGTTTGAAGCATCAAACTTAAGAACATCCCCGTTCCCTGAACTCATGAATCTAAAAGCAACTTTAAATCCTCTGACTTCTAGTATGATTCTCCTGTTCCACATTTGATTGTCTTTTTTTCCTTGGTGGTGCTTTAGAGTAACTTCCGGTTTTTGGTTTCATAGATTTAACTAAGTTTTAGTCCCCCTTCATGACAACTTGCACAAGTTCAAGTGGAGGGTTGTATCACACATTCTGACATGGATAAGCTAGCTTCTCATAAATGTTTAAGGCGCCTTGTATGTTTGCATAGATTGTTTTGATTCTGCCTGGGAATTAATTTTTTATTTTAATGGATAAAATTTTAGCCTCTTTCTCAGCATAGTCAAAGATTTAATATACTTTGCTTGAGCTAAAAATGTCACTTCTACAAAGCTTTATGATATTCAGTGCTTCACTTTTGATGCAGGGTAATGGGGAGGGAACTCACAGAAGTACACATGGATAAGAAGGCAAATAGTGTTGTGCTTATGTCAAATGGTGCATCTTGTGATAAAGTTCATCTAGCTCCTAAACTTACGGAAGATGAGATTGAAGCAAAGGACTATGAGGTGAAAGAATGCACTACAGAAAACTCGGCAGAGAATTGTCATGTTAAACAAGATGTGCTTGGCATGAAAAGTAAAAATTTTGATGCTGACCTAGCTGAGAGTAAGAATGACAACCCTGGAATGCAAAAGTCAAGCTCTCCATCTAAATCACGTGGTCCTGCTTCCGTGCATACAAATCGTACTGTCCCACAGCCCTTTGCTCTGACAACTGAAAAGCGTGCTACAAGCACAACTCGACATGTTGGGGCTGAAACTGCAGCTGATAGCAGCTGTACACCATCACCTAATGCTAGGAAGATTTTACAGGTAATTTAAAGCCAACAACGGGATAGATAGTGAGGAATGAATGAACTCAATGATAAGCTTGACTTGACTTGTAAGTACAACCAATCTGTTCGGAGGTTGGGTTAGGCAGAAAAATTCTACTTTTTGTAATGATTTTGGAACTTTGGAAGTTGTCTAACAAACAAAATTTACCTTGCATCAAAGTAGAGGTTTTCTGACTACTGTGTTGAAAAAATGTTAAAGAAAAATTTCAAAATTTCTGAAAGAACTTTACTTTATTGTCATAGGAATTTAGTATCCCTGGAGGCAATTTGAAATTGTTTTTACAATGATCAATTAATATTTTATGCTTTTCATTTCAATGAGTTCACCATCTTCTAGTTTCTTTATTTTCATTTAGAAAGGGTCTCCCCCTTTATTTTTATTTTTATTTTTTGTTAGATTTGTTTTGTCTGTATTAGTCTACGAGGGCTTTGAAATATCGATTCATTTGGTTTGGTTGGCCTATTAACTAACCCATTGATGGAAGCATAATTACTTCTATAGGCTCATTGAGAATCTTGGAATATCTTAGTCACAGAATTGGTCAATTCTATGGTATGAAGCGCTGATGGGAATTGGAAAGCATCATGATTGTGTTTGGAATTATTAATGTTGTATAGTTTTGGATGGTTTTCAAAATGAAGCTAGTCTCTAATCTTGTGCATTTTCTTTCAGCCAAACTCACCGCTGACATCAAAGAAGCTCCCTGATGAAGAAGATAATTGGTCCGTCACTTCCTCGTATCCTTTATTTCATATCATGTGCTTCTTATCTTTTTGTTTTTTTAAATGAATTGTTTTTCGTAAGTTGGTTTTTATTATTTTGGTATTGGATTATCCTGAGCCATACATAGTACTGCTGCATCTGTACGAAGGGTAACAGTTGGAACGGCTCCAAAATTTAGATGCACTGAACGTGCTGAGAAACGGAAGGAGGTATACTTTTCATCAAACATTCGAATGTGAATTTTCTTTTGTAAGGTATAATCTATATGATGTTTTCGTTTTTCATCGAAGATGCTATTTATCTTTGCCGTAATTTCCATGTCCAGTTTTACACAAAATTAGAGAAAAAACATCAAGCTCTGGATGCAGAGAAAAGCCAGAGTGAAGCAAGATTAAAGGTGAACTTAAGTACTTTTCATTTACCATGTCTGCATGCTGTGTTGTTACCTTGTTGCACACCTCTAAAGATGTTATGTTCAAGAAATCACCACTAAAATTTTCTGCACATATTTCCAGGAAGAGCAAGAAGCTGCTATTAAGCAGCTTCGTAAGAGCTTGGTGATCAAAGCAAATCCGGTACCTAGTTTTTACTATGAGGGCCCCCCACCCAAGGTTGAACTTAAAAAGGTATTCTATCATATCTTCTTTCCCTGGCTCTGTATATCCATTGATTTACTCATGAAATCTCTTAGTTTGTGACAGATCAATAACCAGAGAACAGTATTTCAGATTTAACTCCAATGCCTATGTGTGCAGTCTGGATTTACCTGAACTTTTAGAGCGATTTATTTTGTCTATAATAGCTTCAATTAAGGACACTTATCAAATTTATGATTATTAAAAGGCTCTAATGAGGGCGGAGGATGTAGTAACATCAATGCCATTATTACTGGAAATGAAGACTGCTTATATTTTACCTGCTGCTTCTGTTGGGAACCAAATATTAATGCTGTTATTCCTATCTAATACCAGCTGCCCCTGACGAGACCAAAATCTCCAAAACTGAACCGTACGAGTAGGAGAAAAAGTTGTGGTGATGTGGTTACCTCATCGCAGGAGGACAAGGGAAGAGTTTCTGCTCGGACACAGCGCCACAGCATTGCTAACTGCAAAGAAGATCCCTCTGCTACCAGGACTACCAAAAGTAAGATCCGTGGACCGAATGGTAATGGCACTTTCAAGGTCAAAGACGAACTGAAGCAGGTGGAGACAACGAAAACCTCTCCTCAGAACATCACAGAGCAGGCCTTCACAGATATTACTGTTGAGTCCTGAACTGCTGGTTTTCGCTAACTCTATATTGGGGAAGTGGTCTTAGGTTTCCACCACTCCTACATGAATGTTCCAAAAGAAATAGCCTGTTTCTTTTCAGCCGCGAGCAATGACTTGTTTTAAGTGGTTTGTTTTGATCTGAATTGTATATTTCTGTAAGTCATCTTGGGTACATATCATGTTATATATGAAGAGTCATCCATTTTAACATGGAGAAATCGTGTTGTTTCAGCTGACATATTCTTAACTTTAAGCAATAGTATGAACATGAGGTTGCAGCAGTTCCTAAATCTTTCATAGATTTCAGGTTGTCTCAAGTCTCTAAATCATTCTTTCTATTCTTACATCTTGCAAGGCTTCTGATTATGATTATTACATCTTCATTTCAATGTGTATTGTATAACTTTGTGCATCACTTCACGGCAAATTTTCTTCATATCTTGGCACCAACGATGAAGATCATATAGAGCATGCAAGTGCGGGATAATGGATTCTTGTGTACATTCTTTTATTCTGTAATAATAATAATAAAAAAATCTAAATTGCAGGTTTAGTTCTGGATTTCTATTATTGGCAGGCTGCCGCATTGAGAATCTGTTCTTTTGTCACTCGAAACAAATGTGGTTTTGGGAAGTCACCATTTGGCTGGATAATTTTGTCAGTTTAACATGATAATTTGTTCTGTGTCGAATCCAAATTATTTGATCAGACAATTTAAGCTTTTGAATCAAGCGATTTTATCATCATGGTATCAAAGTTTGCGACTAAATTATTTATTATTTTTATAATGTCGAGCTCAGACACTTGCCCAGCACACTGTCATGTAGCCCTTGGATTTCAGTATATACCATCCAACAGAGCAGGCACCTTCGGATAAGAAACATAACATTACCACACTGCCCGTTAAACCATGACCACCTTCAGTTCTTCATCTTCTCTAGTTCTCCAACCCCTTAAACCCCTAAAGCCCTTAAAATTCATAAAAACAAAGACGCAAACTTTAACCATTAAATCAACTTCTGAACCAAAACCCACCAAAAACCTTTCCACAAGTGCGCGAAAACCCAGTACGAGAAACCGCAGAAGATCATCGTATGGCAGCTCGAGACGGTCAGCTCTCAAGAAAACATTCACTCAAGAGCAAGTCAAGTTCACTGCACCCGTCTCTAGCGACCCGCTTGTGGGGATTATCGGCGGAGGCATGGCGGGTCTGGTTTGTGCTCTGAGTTTGGATAAGCAAGGTGTCAAGTCCACAGTGTTTGACACGGTTAGTCTGTTATCTTCTTAGAGACATTGAGCACCGAGTAATTCAACCCCATCTATGTTGTAATTGTTCTGGTTTCTTTCTGTGCCGTGGTGTAATAGGGGAATCATGGCTTGGGAGGAAGAATGGGAACCAGAATGATTGGTACTCAACCACTGATATTTGATCACGCCGCTCAATTCTTTACAGTTAATGATTCTGGGTTCGGTCAGTTGGTTGATGGTTGGTTGGAGGGAGGTCTGGTGCGACCGTGGGAAGGCGTGATTGGAGAGCTTGAAGTGGGCGGCAAATTCACTCCATTTCCTCCTTCACCTCCAAGATACATTGGTATTAATGGGATGCGCCCTCTTGCCGACTCATTGTTGGCCCAGGTAACTATTCTTTGTTTTGCTTTCATGCACTTCTGTTGTGATTCTATTATGTTTTTTCGGGGAAGTTCAATAATTCAATCACAATCCTAAGAAACTAGTATGTTATTTTGAATATTGTAGGAAGGCAGTGTTGCAACTTGCAAAGATCCATCAAAGTTGCATTACTGCAATTCTGGTTCAAAGATCCAAACCAAAATTATTTTATTTTTGTTATGGTTGGATGCTGAAGATGGTGATGTATGAAGCTAAAAGCTACAAACACGTGGTCAAATTTTTTAATTGCTTAGGCTGCATGGGTAGAGTAAATAATATAATGGCTATTACATGATATTATGATTTTTATATCTAAGATTACCTTACAGGATAACCATAACTAAGGAAAAGAAGAGGCAGCATAAAGTTCATGTTGTGCCACTGTGATATGTCAAGTTGCATTATGACTACAATTCCCATGAAGTAACAAGCTTTGTATATGCAATGGCACACCATAAATATTTAATTAGGTTTAGGTACTTGCAGCATCGTATCATGTTATACTGTTGTTGTTGAATTATGAAAATCACATTCCTTTGTCTTTCACAACATAGCTAAATAAATTTTGTTGCTTGTTGCAGACTTCCATGGTAAATGTAGTGAGACCTTGCTGGATAAGTACACTTGAGCCATTCAATGGGATGTGGCACTTGAGTGAGAATGGAAAACCTCTTGGGCAGTTTGATATAGTTATTATTGCTCATAATGGTGATTCCTGCTATTCTTGCTTCTTTTTGCTGAAGTTTGCTGAATGTTATGGTATTACACTTTTGTGTTAAGAATATTTGGTTTGTTACAGAGACATAAATTTTACAATGAACTTCATTTTTGAAGACAAATAAGATATCTAATGTTAATTTCGTCATTAAATGGATTTAGGAAGAACAAAAGTCAGGTTTGGCAATGGGAGAACCTCCCCAAACCTGAACCTCTATGGGAGGGATACGATTTCCATATCCATTTTCGAGGTTTGAGGTGGGAATACTCTGGCATATTAGAAATTATATCAATCAATCATCTGTAACATGCATGCAGTGTTACATTGTTGCTACATGATTGTAGCACTGTATAATGACATGTTCCTACCTTATGTTTTGTGGGATAATGGGACTTCAAAAGAGTTGGAGCTTTCATATAGTAGATATATTTTCCACCCTAAATTGGAGAAAGTGGATGGTTTGCTTACGAGCTTAAGAGAAGCTTCTAGCTATAAACCTCTGGAAGGCTGCCATCAGATGCCAATTAATTAGGTTAAAGTAATAAGGGCATTATATCTATGCCTTTCATTCAATTACTAGTAGCGATGCCCACAGCTCATCATACTATTGATGTTCCATTGGTTTGTATTACAATTTTCTTAGTACAACTTCTGTGTAAATTTTATTAATAGTTCCTTCATGTAATTGATAGGAAAATGTGCCAATCGGTTGCTCAGTTCATCTGGCCTACCTCTAATAGCTAGACAAATGAAGGTATGCTTTGAAATATTTCAGTTTGTTTAATGTTATCTAGCCTAAGCTTTATTCAGTACTGACCATTGCTAATGTGTTTTGAATATTGTTGTTGCATTGTCCTCATTTTAGAGGCTGGAACTGAGTTCGATATGGGCCCTCCTTGCTGCTTTTGAGGATCCCCTCCCAATTGGCAGTGCAGTGACATTTGAAGGAGCGTTTGTTAAAGGAGTTGATTCTGTCTCATGGATGGCTAATAACTCAGCAAAGCTTTTGGGTTCTCAAAGCGATAGTCCTCATTGTTGGACCTTCTTTAGTACTGCAGCATTTGGAAAGAGAAACAAGGTTCCACAGGTCTGTTCATGTTTAAATATATGTTCTTCTTCCAAGTTTGTTTTTACACATGATTATATATGCAAGCATTCACACACTGTTGACCAATTTCTTAGACAACTAGATATCCATAGATACATTACCTTGGAAATTCCAGTTTTTAATGCTGGAATTGGAACTGTGATACTAGATGGAGTGGGATAGCAGGACAGGATTTTTCTTAGATGACACCAAACTACTGAAATGAGGCTGTAATTAGTTCTGTTTTGGGTGCATATTTATTAAGAGTTGGCTATAAGATTAACTTCAAGTTTTTACACCATGAGTGAATCAATATGATATTGTGATTTTCTGGCATACTTTGGTGTAGTCCAGATGTATGTGTTGCAATTAAAGGTTTCTGCAAGATAGAGATGATTTTGATCTAACCATTTTATTAGGAAAATATCCCAACTGTAACAGCAGAGAAGGTGAAAACAGGTATGCTTGAGGGTGTTGAAGCTGCACTTGGCCTACCGAATTGTTCACTTCAGAAGCCCATTTACACTCGAGTCCAGCTATGGTAAGAGACCACCTTTATGCATATTATTTCTCAATGTCACTTTTATCATTCCCCATTTAGATTGCATCCTCCTTTATGTGTAAGAGCTGTCTGTTGTTAAGGTTGATTTAGATAGACTTAATAAGTGATACACCGACTTGTGTTTACTCGTTTGTTTTCTTGGTGTGCTTGTTTGATATTCCAAATTAAACTTGTGATTCCATTTATAACTATCTGAAATAATTTGAGAATTTCATAAGCGTTTTCTCTATCTTCATTATTAAGCTAGAAATATATGAAAGTTCTGGGTACCCAAGCAACGATTGAGGTTGATTTCATTTTATTGGCACTGTGTAGGGGTGCAGCTCTTCCAACTAATACTCCAGGTATTCCATGTATCTTTGATCCTCATGGAAGAGCTGGAATATGTGGCGATTGGTTGACAGGCTCAAGTTTGGAGTCAGCAGCCTTAAGTGGCATGGCTCTTGCCAATCATGTAAGCAAAAAAGATCTGTAAAACTACTTTTATATCACCAAGGCCAACCTTTAAATGGTAAAATTAACAATTTGGCTTCAAATCAATTTGAAGTATGATACAACGATTTCCAAACATAAACTTGAAGGCTTGGTTATTGATATGTAAATAATGCATTTGGTCTGTGCAGATTGCAGACTATCTAGAAAGTGGTGGAGTTCAACCTGAAGAGTTTGCTGTTGGTTTACACAATGAGTTTCGGCCCCTCGAAGGACATGATATTGGACAATTTCCAGGTTTGGAGTCCATGGAAAAAGAGGAGGTTCGAGCACATCAACTCACCACTGGAATTCCTAATCAAGGGCCGTGAAGATTTCTAAGAGTTCTTAGGTGGGTTTGTCTCGATACACTGTTAATTCTTTCTGTTATAAACCTGTTTACTGTCATGTTAATTCTCATTTTTGTTTACCTAGGATGAATAGATGCCAATACTTGTGCATAAGGTACTGTTATTGGTTCGTAGTTGCCATGCAATGATCCTAAAGTTCATTCTCTGCTTCCCACCAACCCGGGATGCGATTAAAGGGGATTCAGGAATTGTGATATTTTTTCCGGCTTTCTTCAAAGTACACTTCTAATATCTCACACCCTTCACAGTTCTACACAAATCAGTTTGATTATGAAGCCAAATAACAGTTGCAGATTTGCGGTCTTCATTCTGGGCCAGTGGAAATCAGATGCCTCTAGCACCCGCGGGGGATGAAAAATTTCAAGTTTCTTAGCTTCTCTTAACGAACATCTGTCGGAACCAGTACACAATTCTCACCAAACCAGATTTGATGGGAGAGTTTCAACCGGGACAGGCACAAGACCTTACAGATGTAATAATAGATATGAGTTGTAATTGCATTGATGTTTAGACTTTCTACTGCTATGTGAAATGGCATTATCCTTTGTTTACGAAATGTTACAGCAAAATTAAGATTCCGCTTTATGAATATTTATCTATTTCATCAATTTTTCTGGAATGATATTAAAAGACATGACATCTTATGGCTTTAACGATCCTACTGTCGATAAAATATGTGCATGGAATATCAATACTGAAATCTACTAATTAAATATTGAGCTAGCATTAGTTTATTACAAGAGAATTCGAAAAGAGAAAAGGAAAATTGCCCATGCCCAGCACATCATCTTCTGTACATGATAGTGAGATAACTTCATTTAAAAGCTTAAACAGACATCCAGGAAATGGCCAACATTTGTATTTAGAGTCAAGTCTAACATCACCATAAGAAAACTTGCATACATTTTATAACTAAAGTTCGAAAGCTATGCTGATGACATACCTATGAGTTAAAACAAAATCTGACAAAAAGGACTGCAATAAGAAACATAAACAAGGTTTTGCAGCATAGGAAATTAACCTGTAACATTTAACAGTAAACTAGCTTCAGCATCAATGGTGTCAAAGACTGGACGACAAACTATATACAGCAGAACTTTTCACAATTACAGATAAACTACTCTTCCTTTTGGTTGAATTTGGATAGTTGGAAGCTTGGCTTCTTTAAGTTTCCAATCCGACAAGTTCATGTTTGAGCAGATTGTGAGCACTGTAACCTGGAATGGTTATGCTCACCTTCGTATGTGACAATTAGCATTGAAGGATCTTCTGGGCATCTCTCTACATGCTTTCTTGCTGGGCATCCTCTCACAGTGCTACACTTGTAGTATCCCCTGCATTTCAAAAACATTTTCTGTCACATTCATTGTTCAAATCATATCATGATCATCAACCAAAGATTTAGGGCATGTTTATAATTAAAAGTCTGCAACCGCGGCAGCTAATTTTAATAACCATCTATCTACTTATATTCGTAATGGAATGATGCCATTGAAGTGTAATATGCACCTCAATAGGATCGACAACAACACTGAATCAATGCCATGCCACACACTGGACCAACAGCATGTCTATTAGTTTATAGAGGTTACAATGTGTTTGTAATGGAATGATGCCATTCAAGTGTAATATGCACCTCAATAGGATCGACAACAACACTGAATCAATACCATGCCACACATGGGACCAATATACATTACGACATTATCTAATGTTTAACATTATCGCTTTAATATAGTGTTATACAGTATCCTCTGTCATGGCCGTAAACAATTAAATTAGGCCTTGTACAGGTGCTTAAGCCTAGCCCATTTCCAAATAGGAGAAATGAACATGAACAGGTAATATGCAAATAAGTGCACCGACCTGGGATGAGGAGATCCTTTAATTGGTTTCTGCCCATATTTCCTCCATGAATACTCATCTGGTGGAATATCTGCAACCTTGTTACTAATTGCAGGCACTTTAATGGTTCTCTTCACCCTGTGTTTCCTGTAAACAAATCCACAGGAAGACAATAATTAATTGAAGTAAAATAAAGAAAACGCTCAAACTTATAACTCAACTAAAGATTAGAAAAAAAAAAAAAAAAAGAAGGCGGCCCTCTCACCTCCTCTTTGAGCAATGACATTTGCCACTAGTGCTACATTTCACAGTCCCATCTTCTCCTCTGTCAAAACACCTCTTCCTTGAATGTTGAGAGATCTGGCTTGACTGCTGTGGCACACCAATCAAACGGAAGGAGTTTGAATTTCCATCCAAGTTAGCCACACTACAGTCCAAGCTCAAAGATGAAATGAGTGATTTTGTCGAGGACATAGTGCTCGGTGTGCAGCCAGAAGACCCATCAAATTTCAGGTTTATGCCACTGTTGCTCCTGCCAGAATACATCATCATCTCAGCCTGGTATTTCTGTTGCTGCTGAAACTGCAGCCTTTGCATCTTTTGCTGGTGATGCATGAACTGGAAGTTTTGTGGAGGTATTGTTGGTGGGATTTGGAGAGGAGACTTGAAAGATGAGATCTTTGCTTTTGATGGGTTTTCATCGAACAGCTTTTGTGTAAACTGCAGAGTATTTTCGTGGAAATCAGCCGGGATTATTTGGAGAGGCTTTGGTGATAAAACCGATATGAAATTAGGACTGTCTAAGAAGATGTTTTGCGGCAAAGATGGTGGTGGTGGTTTCAGCTTTTTCAAATTTCTAACTCTTCCATGGCCTACACTACTGCTTAGAAGAGACACAACTTTTCTAAACTTGAAGACAGCCTCACCAGTTTCCACTGCCAAGTTCCTGTATTGAACTTGATCATGTTGAGAAAATAGAGCAAGAAGTCTGTGGCAGCTTTCAACAGCTGCCTTGTTTGATTCTTCAACTTCCTCCATGGCTACCCAAACAAGATCAAACTAAAGCCTAACCAACAGTAAAAATCCTTAAAACCCAAATGAAAAACATCAGAAAACAAAGACTCTAATTCCAAAAACACTATAAAATCCAGATGACAAAGCAGTCTTTAATGAACAAAGAAACTAGGCCAAACCCATTTGCATACGTAGCATTTAGTGCGATGGGTAGTAAAAAATCTTTCAAAAACAAAAGCTGAATGAGGGCACGATATCATATTGAAATCATGAAAAGACTACTCAGCTGAAAATTTTAGAAAAGCTTTTGTTGAATTTAAGCTGGGAATCCAAAATTATGCCGTCAGTTTGAATAGAAAGATGTGAAAGAAGAAATTGATTGCTGTATGGTCCTTGTTAAAATGACACAAAAGAAAACAAAGCCTCTCTTTTCTTTCTTTCCTTCTTCCTTTTTTTTTTTTTTTTAATAACAAGCAAACATTGACAAATAACATCTGGGTTCCTAATTTTTTTTCCATTTCTCCAATAAGTACAATGTTTATCCAGTTATATCAAGTACTTCCACATTGATAAGGATGAATTCGATATAAAATGAGCAAACTATAGCCCTATTTGAAAATCGCAAGAAAGAAACAGAGAGTGCTCTGTTCGATGCAGAGGTAATCAAACAGAAAGAAACTCAAGTCTCCTGTCGAAGATCCTCATGTGGGTCCCACCTAAAATAACTCTCTAATTTATTTATTTATTCCTTTTTCTTTTCTAACATAAATGGGATTCTAATTTATTTAATTAAAAAAAAAATCAACGAAAATTCTGTCTTCAATTTGATGTAGGCTAAGGGTAGAGCTGGGCCTACGAGTCCACGGCAGCCATCTCGAATTAACGGTTGGAAGAACGGAGGGCGGAGATCGCTACACGTGGGAGGACTCTGTGATTGAATAATGGTATAGTTGGGTTGGTTGTCTGACAGTGAAACCTGACAGAGATTCTCCCTGCCCTCGCTTCTCTCCAACAATTACTCTACTCTGTGTATACAAATTTAGACAAAATTGAAGTGGGAATTTTGCAAAAGTGCGAATTTGATTAGATTTTTAAAGGATTGATTATTGTAAAGTGGGAAGAACATTGGACCATTAATTTGTGGTCCTCGAGGATCAAATTCCCTTAAAACCTTTCTTGCAAGCCATCATTAATTGTGGGTCTTTGAATTGATTTTGCAGCATACATACATACACACATACGTACATATACTGATAGTGTGAATACAATTCTCAAGTCTTCAATCCTTTAGTAGCCAACAGCTAAGTAGCATTATTATTATTATTATTATTATTTTACTACAAGTAGCATACAATATGACAATGAAAAGAATTCTCAATTGGGATTTTTTAACAGTGTTTAAGGTTGGTTCCTCACACCAATTTAATATTAAATTAAACATACTCACTGTGTGATTAGATGTTGATTGGTGAAAGTTGGCATTAAATTTTTAAAAAAACTTTGAGCCAATTGAATTGTGCAAACTTTAATGATACTCCTCCACTAAAACATGCGTTGTTGTTGATGATGGATGATGATAAGCATAAAATGGGCTGTCTGCTGCTTACAAGAATTCCACAAACTACATTCTTTATTGGGGAGAGGTTTAATTTAAGGCTATAATTATTGACCTGTGTTAAGCAAAGTGATAACACTTTGCACCAATAATTCAACATGGGATATTGGCCTAACTTAATTTCATCATTATCATTAATTATGTGTTAATAGTCAATGAAATCAATCAATTCTTTATTTCTACTGAGTAACCATTACGCAACTACATACTACTATATCATTGTCAAATCAGAATGGCTGCGGCTGCGCCCTAATATTCAATAGATAAACGAATCAGCAACCAAACAAGACCAGAATCAGTTGATTCATGCATATGGGTCCTCCACTAATTCTGTGATATTTATTCTAATCTTAATTTATATACGGACAACACTTTGTTTAGTATTTCATTGCTTGTAGTTGTAGGTGTAATAGCATTAGAATTGAGATTGCTGGAATTAAACAACACATGTCTTCTGTAGAATCACACTCAAAATGCAGGGTGAAAGTTCGATAATCTGACAGAATGAATGATGAATTAAAGTTCTATCTATGATGCACACACAGTTTACAGTCACAGATGCATGGTACATATAATTATATTGAAAACAGAACTTAAGAAAAGAAAAAATGGTATAGTATACCAGGCATATTAAACTTGATGCATGATTCCTTTGGTCTCAACTCCTGGTACACGGATGGCACAAATTATTTCTATAGATTTGTGTGGCCTGTCCATCAATACATTATTTACTAGAACAAAAGAACAAACAATTATTGCAAACAATCAAGGGCAATCCATACTAATTATCTATTGTGTATATTCTCATCTGCCTTTTGGATTCACAATCTGTGAGAATATTGCACTCTCTTCAGAACTCTCATATGTGTCATGTTCTCCTCTGAGGCTGTGGTTTCTTTGGCTGATCAGTTCTTCAGAGCTCGTGCTGGCTTCTCCCCTTGAGCGGTGGGATGATTCTTCTGAGCTTTCAACCAATTGGAGTGCAAATTCTAGATTCCACAACACATCTCCCATTGAAGGACGTTCGAGTCCATGGTCAGACAAGCATTTTTCAGCTGTGTCCGCGAACTTCTTTAAGCATTCAGGGTTGATTTTCCCCTTTAGATGAGGATCAATGAGGTCTTCCAGAACACCTTTTCGTTTGCAATGCAGTGCCCAATCTGCAAGACTTACTTGTTCCTTTGGAAGACTAGGATTGAGAGCAGGCCTTGCACACAACACCTCGAAAAGTACTACACCAAAGGAGTAGATATCGGATTTTTCTGTCAATTGTTGCCTTTTGAAATATTCAGGATCTAAGTACCCAAAGCTGCCTTTTACGACTGTACTAACATGGCCATTTTCCATGTTGGGACCAGTTTTCGAGAGACCAAAATCTGAGACCTTAGCAACCCAATTCTCGTCCAGGAGAATGTTTGTTGTCTTGACATCTCTGTGAATGATGGTATACTTTGCTCCTGTGTGAAGGTAATGAAGTCCTCTGGCTGATCCAATGCAAATTTCCAACCTTTGCTTCCATGAGAGATGAGGCTTCTTGGTGTTGTAAAGATGTTCCCTTAGAGTTCCAAGTGCCATGTAGTCATAAACCAAGCACATTTCGTTGTCTTCCTCACAGAAACCAATCAAAGATACCAAATGCTTGTGTCTTAGCTTTGAAAGCATCTCAATTTCAGTCACAAATTCATTGACTCCTTGTTCTGAAGATGGGTTTGATCTTTTAATAGCCACTTTCATCTTATCTTCAAGAACGCCTTTATACACTTTACCGAAACCTCCAACTCCAATAACATAAGACTCATCAAAACTCCTGGTAGCGCGTTTAATCTCTGGCAATGAGAAACGGCGGCAAAGACCTTGAGCCATTGCCGAAAGGTGGCCACTAGGATTGCTTTTGCCAGAGATTGTCGATTTACTTGCTGTTGTATGATATTGTCCATAAATGGGCAACCAGCTAGATGTGTGTGATTCTGATGCAGGAAGTCTCTTCTTTCTTTGGTAGACAACAAAGCAAAGGGCAGCTACAATCCCAAAGGCAGCAGCTCCCCCAGCAGCTCCTCCTATCACATGAATACTGGACGTGGAATTTTTATTGCTAAAAGACTTTGTGTTTTCATCCTTGACAAGCATTGGTGAAGGCTCAGGATTGGGGCCTGCCAAGTTCTTGGCTGTTTCTAACTTGAATATCTCGATTCCATTGAGAATTGCATCATAATATTCAGGTTTTGAAGTGGTTGATGGTGTCAGTGCCACCCAAATGCTATCGTCACCCGGTTTATCTTCGACAAACGTCGCGTAATCTTTGTACGTTGGAACTCCTTGGCCTCCTGTCCATCCAATCACATCAGCTGCAGCAGGATCAGTCTGGGCTGTTTGATTGTTGATGTAAACATTGAACACTCTCTGATTCACCTTGGTGTACTGAAACTCACAGAAATGCAACCTTACAATGTACGTAAAACTGGAATCAATCTGGAAAATCCATGTGAGATTGTAACCCACATTGATATCCTTATTCGGTCCCATTCCTCTTGCAGTCCTGTAAACATCAACAGGAGCAGCATAATCTGGCAAATCTTTGTAGTCAATTTTAACACTCGCATTAGCTCGAAGATTGACCCCAATTCCAGCTCCATACAAGTAAGGAACATCATCATACCAAGTCCTCATAAGACCACCAGAATCATCTTTAGCAGCAATGTACTGTCCTGCAACATTCAATCTATACATTGTCTGCATATTCGCTGTCTTGCCATCAACGGTTTGGTCAGAGAAGCCAACCATTATCGCGGAATCAAACATGTCCGGAGTTGGTACCAACTCTATACCATTGATAAAAGCAAAAGCTCCAGGAGACTTATCCGAAGGCTTGAATGTGACTTTTAGGGAATCAGAATCCATTGGAGCCAAAGAAAACTCTTTAATAAGGTAAGCTTGTGTCAGAGCTTGTGCTGTAATGGCAGCACTGAAATTGCTCAAAAGGGTAATATCATTGGCAACCACAGAGAAATAGGAATCTGAAACATTCAACTCAGGGTAATTAGACGGATAGAAATGGAGTCTAACCCAAAAACGGGTTTTGGATTTTATGGGGAAATTGTAACTCATTTCCTTCAGGAAAAACCTGCCATCCATGTATGGAACCTGAGAAAGAAGTGAAGGGTCTTGGTATGTAGCTTTAATTGGTTTCGATTCACCTTTGTCAAGATATTTGTCATCCGATTCCCATTTGCGCCCGTCTGCATCTGTGCCACCATTCTTTGAGCCACAGCTCAAAACCAATGCTCCGGAGCCACCTCCGGAGCTTTGTGCGTTAAGGGCATCGAAGAAAGCAGAAAAACAAACTACAGAAAGAAAAATATGGGAAATGTGGTACATGACTAGAGAAAAACACGAGTAGAAGCAGGAACTATGGCGTACAGGAAAACACAAAACGGAGACAGAGCTGATGAGGGAAGAAGAGCAAAAAGAAATTAAGTGCTCCTGTACGCCAAAATCACAATGTAATTGCTACCTGGTTTTCTTGTTTTGGCTCTTACGGGATTAGCCTGGATGAATCGTATAAATTCATCCATGGAAACTCTGTCATTTAATGGACTTGCCTGGATTAAAGGGACCAAACCAGGCAAGAAGAAATGGGTGAATTTTTTATTTTTATTTTTCTTCTTGTATCATCGATACTCTTTGTTTTCTCCTTTGTGATCTGGTTTCCGTTCTTGGGTTGGTCGCAAACAGTTTGTTTCGGAGAGTAGGAAAACTTGTTGGAAATCAATGAAGGAGAGAAAGAATCGTAATGACTATGTGTTTGATTGGTTCTCAAAGGTTCGAATTTCTATTGAAAGCTAAATATAGCATTGTTTTCCTGAAAAATCTCTCTCTTGTTTAATTTGCGGACGGTTGATCTTGTTGTCAAATGATTTCACTTAAATATGTATTCGCATTGGAAAATATAATGGTATGCTCTCAAGAAAAGCAAGGAAACAATGAATTAGGGTCTCTAATGTTATAATTAATAGCCTAAGAAAGTATGAGACCAAGAGTTACAGATATCTGATCAAGGATGTATATAACTTTTAAATCATGGAAGAAAATTAAATGACAGCATATCAACAAATAATTAATAATGATATTGAGTCATCCTTGATCATCTAATTCTAATTCCAATCCCAAGCATAGCACTAGAAGCTGAAGGTTCAATTAAACATTACATAACAAAACACGGGTTGATTGCAGACAGAACCCAATAATTATTAAGGAAAAGCACATATAATTTTCTGTAACTTGAGATTAATTTTGCAGACAACTGTTATGGTTGTAGGGAGATGGAACTCCTAGGAATTAACACTAATATTTTCTGGTTTAATTATCAAAACAGACTTAACTGTCAAAAGGAGTTGCTCATCAGAACACTAGTTTCAATTAACAAGATTAATCCTAATTAATTAATAGCTAGCTTTATATCCCACAATATTTAACTGAAAACTTCACATGGTTAGTGAATATAAAATAAGGTAGCAATTAGTGTTGTCCACTAAGAAGTTAAATTTAATTCATGGAGCAAAGATTGCAACTGTACTGAGAAGGAAATAAAGCCAAGGGATTTCTTCCTATGGCTGCCAACGGTTCAATAACACAAAAGGGGCAATTATTGCATAGCCATTAAAACGTAGCTTATTTACAACAGTTAGATGATCGAGATGAACCTTGTCCATTAAAACACTATGCAGATTTCCACTTATGATCAGTTCTAACTACCACTATGATTTTTAGTTTTTGGAAGAAATACATCCGCAAGTGAAGGATTTTACTGAATAAGCACATGTTATTTTCGTCCCATCATTCATAACTTTCTCGAGACAACAAGATTACTAACAATGACCCTCATAATTTCAGTGGCAGTTTGAGCAAGGCAAAGATGCTGTACAGCCAACCTGTTCAAAAGCTTCGAAAATGCTCGTAAAAATTTAATGAATTACTGAGATGCAATGCCCCAAGGGTTGGCTAAGAATTTTGTTCAAGTAAAAAAGAGTACATGAGAATTACTCCTGATTTTGTAGAACCAATGGATGTGCATCTCATTTTTAGGCATCGAAAATGTAGGAATACGTAGAAATATTTTCAAAATAGAATGAACAGCTGCAGCCAGCCACCCTCCAAAAACAAACATCAAATAAAAAGAAAACATTGGTTTGCCACCCACCAAAATTAACCTGAACATTTCCACTAACAGTTAAAAATGAATGGTGAAATCACATCAAACTCCATTAATGAATGAACTCCCGATTTTTCCGCCTCTCCTCCTTTCCCTCATTAAAGCCCTCTAAATCTTCTCCTGCATGATTCGGTCGGGCTGGTGTCGTTGCAACAATTTCTTGTTAGGGTTTTCGATTTACTATATATATTTATATATATGTATATATACACACGATAACATATTGATTCTTACAGACAAACGCACTCCCACCCACTAACTCTCCTCAGGATTATATCTCAGGCGGGCCGCACCAGCTCATGCTGCTGCGGCTGCCGCCGGTTAATGAACGAGCTCAGTTGTACAATTTAACAGCTAATTCAATTTTTTTTGTTGGTTTGTGAGGTAATATTGCCTGTAAACATGGAGCAAAAGCATATTGGTAGTCTTTCATCGTCATTTTCGTCATCACCTTCGTTGTCATCGCCGTTGCCCGAGTCCGACAATGAAGACTTGAAACACATGCCGCTTGCTCCAACGTTGTTGGGGAAGAACAAGAAGAGGTTGTCGAAGCAGCTTTCGTTGTGCGAGACTTCACGTGACATTGCATGGGAGAAGAGACGACGACAAATGCTGAGGCAAGAGCGGAGGAAGAACGGGATTTTTAACTCTGATCAGAATTTAACCGATGAAGATTTGCATGAGCTTAAGGGATGCATTGAGCTTGGTTTTGGTTTTAACGAGGAAGAGGGTCAGCAATTATGCAACACATTGCCGGCTTTGGACTTATATTTTGCCGTGAACCGTCAGCTCTCCCCGAGTCCAGTGTCCACCCCGCAGAGCCGGGCATCCACCTCGTCGTTAGGCGGCCGGTCATCGTCGTTTGGTAGCCCGAGGAGTGATACTGATACATGGAAAATCTTGAGCCCAGGTAAACACACTTCGTTTCAGTCAATCAAATACCAGAAAATAGATAAGAAAACGTCTTCTAAACAAATCTAAAAGTGTGCTTTTAAGTAAATCCCCAATGAATATTCTCAGCAGAAGTCATAAATAAATGATGAAATTGTGGTTAATGGTGCAGGGGACGATCCACAACAAGTGAAGACGAAATTGAGGCATTGGGCACAAGCAGTTGCATGTTCTGTAATGCAATCCTACTAAAATCTCTCGTAGTGCAGAACCAATAAAAAATGGAACAAAGATTCCGGAGAAGACAAAGAAAACTTGTCTTAAATTCGGTACAAGCAGCTGAAGTCGTGGTCTGGTCTGGTCCAGTCCAGTCCTGGGGTTGGGTTTTCGTTGTGTTGTAAGGTGATAGTCATGGGGTTTCTATTTGTTTCAATTCAAAGTCTTCTGTTTCTTTTCGGACATGCATGTAAATCGGATTTAGTGTCATGTTGTGGGAAGGAATTAACAGCATTAATTCTTGGATTTGTAGACATTCATTTGGCCTCGTTCCAATATTAAACAGGATTGAGGAAAGTCATGTAATGTTAATCTAACATTACTTATACATGGGATTAGATAAATTAAGCCCTACATCCCATCTAATCGACGGATTTGTTGATTTTATTTTATTTTTTATTCACAAATAATTATTATTAATTTTTAAAAAATAATTAAATTTATTTCATTATTTACGTAATAATTGAATAATTATTATAAATATTTTGTGTCAAAATATTATTTCGCATACATAAAAAAGATTCGGTGCTTACTTTATATCAATTATTGCAATAATGAATATTAACATTACATATAATCATATTATGCTAGTAAATAATATGATTTTATAGTTTAATTAATAAAATTTAAGAATATTATATTTAATTTAAAGTTTGAAGTTTGAGATTTAATTACATGATATTTGATTGAAATTATAAATTAAAAAATAAATATAATTTATTATCTGCAAGTAATTTGAATGTAAAATAATAAAAAATAATTTTTTTTCTGAATATAATTTTATCAACAATTCGGCATTATTAACACAAAAAAGAGAAAAAAAAAAAAAAAAAAGAAAAAATTGCGAACCCGAGTCTCTTGTTTTCGTTCCGGGTCAACTCAACCCGACAAAACCCGTGGCTTTCCCTTTCACTGGACCACAAACCCCGGGATACTCTTCAAGTTTTGTTTGCCCGTAAGACACTGCAACTACTTAACTGCCCAGTTTTAGATTCTTTCTTATTTGTCACCAAAATCCAATAAACAATCACCGTAATAATGGCTTCTGATGCTCTTGCAGGTTCCAATATTTCTCTTTCTGTCTTGTAATTTCAGAGTACATGGTATCACAATGAGTTTATTCTTTGCTTTGTTGTTGCTTGAGTATTTTGGAAATCTGGCTTGTTATCTAGTCCAAGAGGGGCGTTTTCTTACGGTTGGCATAGAAATTTAACAGTTTCTTCTCTGTCTTTGAATTTTACAGTGTTACAATTTGTTTTGCTCTGTGTGTGTGTTTGTTTTTGTTTAAATTGCTGCTTGAGTAGTATGGTATTCTGGGATGCGTTAAAAGATTGCGAATAAAATTTCTCTTGGTTTTGAAGCAAGAAGTTTAGTGTTTATCAAAGCTTATGTATGTTTATATGTTTTCTATGTAGCTTGGTAGATAAAAGGTTGCAGTTTTTTTGGTCACCTTTGTCTCTCTCTCTCTCTCTCTACATATCTATCTTTCACTATAAATTCACTATTTTGTTCATCTCTTGAATGTAGCGAGGTAAAAAGTTCATAATTTTTTGAATGCTGCTTGTACCGGGAATCTTGATCTTCTGTAAGTTAAATGTATAGGTTAATGGTAGTTTGAGCTCTTGTTTATACATAACTGAAAATGTTTTGGAATCTTATTTTTCTGAATAGAGATAGCGAAGCAACTAGATGATCAGGGGAAAGGATTATCAAAAACTGTACCAGACATAAAGGATGCGAACAAACGAGGTGCTCTACATTTTGCAGCTAGAGAGGGAAAGACTGATGTGTGCAAGTATTTGCTAGAGGAATTGAAGCTCAATGTGGACGCACAAGATGAGGATGGTTTGCATTATGTTCTTGTTGTCCATACAGTTTTCTTTTTTTCTGTCGTTTTATTCCTTGTGCATGATTTGTGCATCCCACTAGAAACTATGCTCGATTTCGCTTTGACAATTGGGAAAACTGGGAAACCTTTTGTTTTAGGTGTTGCTTTGACATGCCTATGTGGTTCTTTTCTAAATTTCCATAGGCTCATATTGCTATTCATTGGTGGCAGCACATATATTGCCATTTTATTTTTAGTTTTACATCTCTTTATGAACACAGAAATTAAAATATGCAGGTGAGACTCCTCTTGTTCTTGCTGCCCGTCAAGGACATTCCAAAACTTCCAAGTACCTTTTTGAGAGTGGTGCTAATCCTGCAATTCCCAGTAACTTAGGGACCACAGCTTTGCATCATGCTGCTGGAACAGGTGTGCTGTTTATATTGTTTACTTATTTGTGTGTGGTTATATAGGTAGAAAATAGACCATGGCATTACTTTAGTTGATATTGGAAATGGCCTGGCATGAGGATATGTTAATGTTCCCCAACTTCTTAGAAAGTGAGAAATTTTGAGTGTATCATTGAATGTAAATATTGGTCAAATCAACTTATCATGCCTTTCCTTTTTCCAGAAACAATTTTTCTAGCAAGCAAAAGTTATATGTTAGGCTATTATGGTGGTATGGAAATTGCAGTATTTTTAATGTTGTTGGAATAATCCTGGAAAGTTTTTAGTACAATTGAACTTAAAATTATATTTTGTAGGGTCTGTTATGTTTTGTAAATTGTATTTTGTAGGTCCATTCTATTCCTCGTATGAAATCTAGTCTCTAGATTTATTTCAGGTCAATATGGTCAATAAGGTGCCATTTGGCTCCTAGACTCATCTGTTCCCCTCTTATTTGACTCAAATTCTTACAGTCAGTGTTAATACAAAAAATTCTTACTATTCTTACTATTGGTTCATGCTTTGTTGCAGGAAATATTGAGTTCCTGACATACTTACTTTCCAAAGGCGTTGAGGTTGATTCACAAAGTGATGCTGGGATTCCTTTAATTTGGGCAGCTGATCATGCCAACCTGAAGCTGTGAAAGTTTTGTTAGAGCACCATGCTAATGTACTTCTATTCATTGTTGTTTTCTTTAGTGTTATTTATACTGTGAACATTCTCTTTCTATGTAACATGTGGCATATATTGTCTATACATTTTTCTGGATGGATTTATTGCTTTACAGTGTTCACTCTCCACCTTTTCTATAGCTCATATCATTCTATTCATGCTAATAACATAATCAAGACAAAAGCATTTTTTTCCTTGGTTCAGTTGGAATGGGACATATTTTCTCAAACTGATATTCTTTTGCAGCCTGATGCTGAAACTGAAGATAGCATCACTCCTCTATTCTCAGCTGTCGCAGCTGGTTCACTAGCATGCTTAGACTTGTTAGTTCAGGTTTTTGTATCTCCATTACTCTTGTAATTTGTTGGATATTGTTTTGGATTCACTTGGGCGAATGCATGGTTTCTGCACAAATCTAGTCAATGGACTTTAGGAGGAATTTTTTATTTTACTTATATGCAGGCAGGTGCTAATGTGAATATTATTACTGGTGGAGCAACCTCATTGCACATTGCTGCTGATATTGGGAGCACACAAATTGTAAACTGCTTATTGAAAGCTGGAGCTGATCCTAATGTCACTGACGAGGTTAGGCAGTGAGTGCTTCACAATTTTGTTGCACGTTTGTCTGTATGCATTTATTCCCTAGAGTCTTTGGAACCTCCCTTGTTCATTTGCTTGTACTGATATTTATATTTTCGTTTCAATACTTGAGTGTTATATAAAATTTTTGTTACCAATCCCACTAGTTGTTGGGAGTTTGATTTCCTTATTGGAATGGTATAAATTAAAGAAATTCCTTTTATGTTATAAGCTTATAAAAAGACCTCCTGAGATTCAACTTAAAGAATGACTAAAAGCCCGTGTACCTTTAAGCTCATATTTAATACACAAGAGTGTTATCTTTCGGCCTTGCTCTTGCTATAAGACCAATAATCCTTTAACTTGCAGTAACATCTTTTCAAATTGACCTCGCCATCCTTTTCCTTTAAGTTGGCTACAATCGAATGCCTCTCTATGGCTGTGTTGTGCTAGGGAAATAAAAGCAGAAAGTTCTGTATACTATGAAGTCACAGTATTGTCATCACTCATCGCATATGGAGAGTCCAACTTCATTACTGTTTTAAGTCCCTACACAGATTCTGGGGTTCAAGTCATTTCAACTTAAGAGCAAGTATAATTTTATCTAAAAGATGTTGTGCATGGTTGTCAGTTTTGCAGTAGTATCAGTTGATCCCTCCATGCAGAATAACTTAATGGCTTTTCTTTGCATCACAGAATGGCCAGAAACCCATACAAGTTGCTGCCAATTGAGAGGTTGTCAAGATCCTTTTTCCGTTGACATCTGAAGATCATTCCATTCCCAATTGGACAGTTGATGGAATTATTGAATACATGCAGTCTGAAACCGGGAAACAACCAGTAATCCTTTGATTTGAGATTTTAATTTTAGGAGACTGGAGGAAGCTCTGCAGTGTATTTATTCTAAAATCATCAACAATCTTAGTTAATAGATATTCCTCCTTAGCTGTGGAATTGTGAAATGCCTCTCACTCAGAAAGATTATAACTACTTAAGTTTAACAATATGATTTTATATTTTTTAAGGAGTTATTTTGTTTTTACTCCGTATTTAGTATTATCTGTTTGAGTTGAAAGATAGAAAGTGTACATAGATCATAATGCCAAAAAATGAGATTATAAAGGGTAAGGGAGATTGATCACATTAAAGAAAGAGAGAGAGAAAGAAAGAAAGAATATGTAGAACTAAGTTAATATGACCACTTAGAACTACAGGGGCATACTAATTTCTCTGTAAAACTACTTAGGTTTATTGTCTCTAAGATAGCTGTACTAACATTCAGTCTGACTAATTGCAATTTAAGAATATGTTAGTTTCATAAAAGCTATTTTGACTTCTAAGGCTGAATGTTTGCAGAAGGAAACAAGAAGCTCAGAGGTAGATGATTTACCAAAAGACACTTCACCAAAGAAAGAGCTCCCCGAGGTACTACTTTTAATCTGTGTTTGAACTTTTCTTGTTGGTTTTGTTCTTAAAATTAGTTTTACTTATTTTATAATTTAGTGTCACTAAGTGTTTGTTAAGATTGTATTGAGTGACTGCTACTAAATTTGTTACATTTGGCTCAATGATTAACTATCCAATAAGAGAAAGGCAGAATAAAATTTATTTGTGGTTAGGCGGACAATTTGGATGTAATATATTGTGTAGACAATGAACAATGTGCTTTATAGATAATCTTATTTTATCAAAGCCAACTATTTTATGTTTGACCTAGAAAATTTTACAGATAGCGGTTGGCAGATAGAAAGTACGATTTCATTTTAGTTGATTGGTTGATTGTAGTATTTTCTAGTTACCAATATGTGATTAAAACTAGTCTTGAGGTATATATTGCTTTATATGCTCTATTTTTTATTCATTCAATTTATTTTCCCTTAATTATGACAAAGAAATTGGACTAATACACAGCTTCCTTGCTAGGCTTCTTGGGGTGTCATTTCAAAATAATGTATTTTTTGGTTGATATTACTCTTATGGATTCATCTTAACTTGGAAATCTTTTTTATTTTCATTTTTATATACTGTTTTGTTGGATTGTTTTCTTTTACTTATATTCCCAAAAAACCCATGGAAGCAAATCTTATTTCTGTTATTTGAGGTAATGTGGCCAGTTAAAATTTATATTATGTTGTCTCATTAAGCCTTTTTTTTTTAACAAAAAAGAAATTGTACAACTTATTCAGGTGCCACCTGAAATAAAGAAGAAAGCTGCAGAAGCAAAATCAAGAGGAGATGAGGCTTTCAAACAAAAAGATTATCATATGTCTGTTGATTGTTATACACAAGTAAGTTATTCATCTGTCCTCTGCCATGTCAATGCAATATCCATTCTTATCCTGTTACAAATATAGGAGTCTTTTCGGTTCTCTTGTTTAACAGACTGAACGGCGGAGAATGCCTTCTGTATATATAACATTCTCAGTATTTGAAAAAAAATGAAAGAGCCTTATATATTCTACTGCCTCTTGCACTCCTCTAATAAGGAGATGAATGTATAATCTCACTCTGAATAATCACATGATAATGACAAAAATGTCTTCACCATGGCTAGATGGCCACCTTAATTGGAGAGCTTTCTGAATTCTGATTGAGTAGATATTTCATGATGTTTTTACAGGCGATTGATTTGGACCCTAATGATGCTGCATTGTTCTCCAACAGAAGCCTTTGTTGGATACGTCTTGGACAGGCCGAGCAGGCTTTAGCTGACGCAAAGGCATGCAGAGCAATAAGAGCAAACTGGCCAAAAGCTTGCTATCAGGAAGGTGCAGCATTGCATTTATTGAGGGCAAGCTCTTGTTTTCACTCTTAGTTCTTGTATTTTTAAGGCTATATCTGTTTCACATTATTTGACATTTTCATTTTGCTCTTTCTCTAGAAATATGATGAGGCAGCCAATGCTTTTTATGAGGGTGTGAAGGTTGATCCTGAGAATAAGGAGCTTGTTGCTGCTTTTAGGTTTGTGATTGCACACTACATGCCTTTCCAGCTTTGGCTGCGTAAGAGTTTTACTAGTGTTCAAAATCTCTAGATCTCTGTGCATTATGTAATGAAACAACATACAACATACTATTTTCTCTTCCCATCTTTGCAGGGAAACCGTTGATGCTGGGAGGTTGTTTCATGGCAAGGACAAGAAGTAATAGTTTTTACCAAAATACAGAGACGAGAACAAAAAACCATGCAGGTTAATGGATTATCAAGGAGCTTCGGCCTTGCTGTTGTTTCTCAATTCATACCCCAAGAAATGCATCAGGTGGTATGCCAATACGAACCATATTTAAGAAGACATTCATAGCTCATTTGGTATCTCGTGTGATTTTCCCAGGGGTACAATGACTAATACGCAGTTGTTTTACTTTATCATTAGAATTCCTGAAATATGTTATAGTTTTCTAAGTCAGACATGAGATTTCCCATGGCATTTTGAATTATGAATGGTATGTCATGCTTACCATTAATGGGAGTGTGATGAATTGTTCTTTTACCATCCAAAATCTGATTTTGTCTTGCGAAATGGTCAATTTTGAATTTCAGAGATTGTTTGTGATACTTTGTTAAAGACAACAGTAGGCATTCATGGTTGAAAAAATCCCTGGAAAGTGAAGGAAAATCTTTTATATTTTCAGTTTTTTGGTATCTTGTATGGCTGCTACTTGCTAGCCAGGTGTATTAAGAGTTTTAAATGTCCACTATTGAAAAGATATCATTGTTTTCGAGAAATGTTATATTATTATTAACATTCAGAAAGATACAGTGATATTAAACATTAAATTGTTAGGACAACATCATCATTGTACTCACGTTCTAAACTCTCATCAATTCATTTCCATTTCAAAGAAAAATTAGTTTCCCACAAACAAACATAGTAAAAATACTTTCTTTTATCATTTTTCTTTCTTCTGATTCCTCTTCATTTCTCGGACCCTGAAATAAACAATCCCCTGTTTAGGGGTTTTTCTTTCTATCTCTAAATCTTCAGATCTAACCATGTCGCTGAAACCACCCACGAGTTATGGCGCCACCGCCAACGCTGCCACTTCCACAACCGCCACAACAGATGCCCCAATCTCGCTATCCTTCTTTTCACGCGCCGAATCTCTAACCGCAACACGCCGACCGTGGCGCGAATTCTTCAACCGCTCGAGCCTCTCCCTTCCCCTCAGCTACAACGACGCGTTGTTCCGCATAAGACGGAATGTGAACTACTTCCGCGTAAACTATGCGATGGTAATGCTGTTCGTTCTCTTTGTAAGTTTGCTCTGGCATCCAGTATCAATGATCGTTTTTATCATCGTATTCATCGCCTGGTTGTTCTTTTACTTCGCGCGCGACGACCCGGTTGTCGTTTTTGACCAAACGTTGGACGATAGACTTGTTTTGGGTTGTTTGACTTTGGTCACTATTGTTGCTTTGGTGTTGACCCATGTGGGGACGAATGTGTTAGTAGGTTTGATTGTTGCGGTGGTTTTAGTTGGTGTGCATGCTAGTTTTAGGACTACGGAAGATTTGTTTTTGGACGAGGAGAGGGCAGCTGAAGGTGGGTTGGTTTCTGTTGTTGGGAGTCCGCCCGCCAGGTTGACTGGTTATACACGAATTTGAAGGATTGTGTTGCTGGCTTTGGGTTTGATTTAAAGTGGGTGTTGAGTGCTTAGTGTTGTGACTCGGTGCTTTGTCTTTTCTCTTGCTTCTGTTGCGTTATTGGTTGGGGGAGGTGACGTTCATTTTGTATTTCTTTTGCCTTTTCTTTTTCTTTTTTTTTTATCGGGATTAAGTAGGATTCTTGCAGTGATAATTGGGTTTCAGGTTGTTTGCACTTGCTTGGGGTGATACTTTTACGTGCTTGAGGAGATGGAATTCAGCCTGACTGGTTAGCTTCCATCTTTTTTGGGGGAAGCTTGTGAGAAATAGAAGAGATTGTTTGCTGGTGTTGTTTGGCTTGAAGTGCGGATGATGGTGACTCGGATTTCATTTGGCCATTTCAGCGCTGTTTTTGTTTATAACTTGTATTTTATTTGTGGAGATGAAGTTAATGTTGTGTTGCAAAGCGACAATTATGCAGTTGCGAAGATTCAATCAGCAAGTGTTCCGTTGTGGCATCAAGGGAGGTGATTTTAATGTGATTTATGTTTGGAAAATTGTCTTTTGCTTTTCTTTTCCGAGTCTGATCACTAATCTGTCAGTTTCTTTTGCATTTGAATAGAACTAAATGTTTCTATTGAATCATTTGAAATGATCAAGCGGTTACAACAACAGCTTGTGATATGCATTCACTGAAAACATTTGCTCTCACAATGTTGCTACTCGGGCTGGCTATAGCAAGGGCAATTACAGAGACAATTTCTCCCCAACAGATACCCCTGTTAACATCTCTACTTGATTTAAAGGTCTGGAACTTGTGATGAGACCGCAAGGTCAAATTGAACGATTTTATAACTGAAACAGAACAAATCAATTTATAACCGAGAACAACTAGAGGGGAATACATTAATCAATTTCATTGTTAATACGTCTACACTGGTGACATGCAAGTAAATCATTTGAGTAACTCATCTTCTCGAAATACCCGTAGGATAAACATGCCAGTCAGCAACAGAAGGAAATGATACAAAAATCGAAAGAGAGGCAATAGAATTACAGAGAAATAATAATTCATGGCGTACTAATCTTCGTCTAAGTTGATTTGAGTCCTTGAACTTCCCATACAGAAGCTTCTTCAGTTCAGCCATTTGGGTCCGTACGGTTTCCTTCTCTTCCGTGAGTTTTTCCAAACTTTTGCTGTTCACCTCTTTCATCTCTTCTATCCTGGTCTCCACTTCATCCTTTGGCACAGGGGCAAAGACTTTCTCCTATTTGGAAGCTCACCATCTCCTCATCGGTGAGAATCAATTCATTGCCGGCATCCCCCAGATTATCATTTGTTTTCTTGACAAAACACAGGGCAAGTTAGAGAGAATGAAGGAAATCCAGAAGAATCATACAAAAACTATAATCAGATCAATGACAATATCAAGGCTGGAAGGTCTTTTCAGTAGAATTCCAAACAAAGAGAAGCAGATGACTAGGGCACATACAACATCTGCAAAGACCATATCAAAAGTTACTGATATGCATGTATTATATTGGAAATTAATAAGATTTGTTAAGGCATTCATTAGGAGATAGAACTCAAACTGATTTTCTTCCTTTGCAATTCAACGGATAATGGTTTCATGCAAGAATTTGCAAGACATTCCGCAGGCAGCAAATAGGGCTTTCTACCCTTTTCTATTGCAATTCTATTCATGAGAAATACTGGCATACTCAAGTCAAGACATACAACTAAAGGTAACCAACAATTAACTCTTTAGTGCACCACATACCTGAAAGAAGCAGACAGAGAGAATGACTTGGATGCTCATACATAGGCTTTATTCATAATCACCAATATTAACAGGACTTCAAAAAAATGCAAGTCTCATTTGCAAGCAAGTTGATCTATATTAACTCTGATGACTGTTCTCAGGCAATGCAGCCTCCGGAGAAGTTAATTTTTTATAATTCATACAAGAACGATGTTCAGATGTCTATGAAAAATTCTGTAACACAACTACCAAATACTGAAATGCTCAGTATCTCTGTCTATCATTTTTATGCAATTATTGCCTTTAAGCTCCTCAATTATCCTTGATACATGCTCAACTTGTAAACATCACCGAAAAAACTATTGACGTGTTCAATCTGTTAAATATCCCAAAAAGCTCGTTAATTTCTCCAAGTTGAAGTAAAAGGTTAAGATATCAAGCCTGGGTACAACGATAGCACTAGAAATTTTTCTCCGACTTTATGAATTACACACCTAGAAGCTATATGAAAGATAACAAATTTTATTTCACCGGTCTTCTAGTCTTTACATTCACTAACTTCTTATTCGGGATCAACAATGAGGAATCGGTTGGGCTAAAACTTGAGCAGCTCCACTGAGCTTGCAAGATGGATTCATTTTCAACCTTATCTTTACCTATTACAAACTAATCCAAAATCAGCCTTATTCCTTAAGTTAACGAGAGACTCAAAACTTACCCGATATAACCAAAGATGAAATTCCTCAAGACATAACATAGAGAACACCCGCAGACACATATAAAAAGAGCAGGTAAATGCTAATTCCTATCAGGGCAATTAAAACCAGAGTTGGGTTTTCTCTTGTTTCCGACAAATATTAATACCACGTATTCAATGTCTAGGATATATCATACAACAAGATTAAAATCATGAGACTAAAGTTAAACCAAATCCATATATCAAATTGAAAGGGAGGGAGAGAGAGAGAGAAGGGAAGGGGGTGTTGGTGTCGCAAACCTTGGCAATCTTGATTTCGTCTTCAAGCTCATGATATCTGCTGTTTAATCGTTCAAACCTGTTAATATTCCATTGATCTTCCCAAGTCACCTCCGTATCAGATTTCCCCGTCTTCACATTACATATATCTTAATTTGTTAAACCATACGTAAAATATATATTTAAAAAAAAAAAAAATCTGAACGGAGTACTCGGGTTTTACGGGGGTTTTGATTACCTGCTATGGTAGCATCATTGTCCTCGAGAAAGGCGGCAACTGAAGTTCGAGTGCTGTCCGCAGAGAAACGCTGCTAGTAGTTTTGCGTTTAGAGGCGGACAATTGTCGTCTCAATTGATTGATTGTTATATTGACTAGTCGTTTTAAGTCCAACCGTTCAGTCGAATTGTCATTACGTTTCACATTTCATGAACGACAATTTAATAATAATCGTTCAATGAGTAGCTGTCCTCTATAATGAACGACTAATCGTCTAATAACATAATACGCTGACGACTTGCCTTCATATGATAATTTATACGGATGAAATGTCGTTCAGCTATTATTACGATGAAATTTTATACGGTCAATTAATATTAATAAATTAACCAATGAAATTAATAAATTCATACGTGTGATACTATGTAATGGGGTGCATTGAACAACAACGACAAAATCTAATAGTGTGAGTCCATGCATGTCTGAAAACTCCACAACAATACATGGCATGGCATGGCATGGCAACTGAAGATTTGACTGAGACTATAAGGAAAATTTGTGGGCAAGTTTAAGAGATTTCAACTTTTCGACAATATGACAAAACCATCACGAAGTCCTTCGCTGGAGAGCCGATGGAGGCTGGTATTTTTTTCGATGTTGATGATGTCCGAAACCAGAGGTCTATC
This sequence comes from Khaya senegalensis, assembly GCA_032402905.1. NCBI lineage: Eukaryota > Viridiplantae > Streptophyta > Magnoliopsida > Sapindales > Meliaceae > Khaya > Khaya senegalensis. The sequence goes on along the minus strand of CP135554.1, from coordinate 927,658 downwards.
AGGCTATGAAGCTCCAAGGTCGGAACCACTGGCTGACCCCGGCAAAATATCTCCACCTGAATGATAGATTTATTAAGATTAAGCCGTGAATTATTCATCCAGAGGTTAGTGCAAAGATCACAGAGTTATGTTGTCGAAACAAAAAAGATCAACTCACCTCCGTTTCACTGGTGAGATCGAGTTTCTTTACAAGGTACTTCTGAATAAATGAGACTGGCATTTGACTATCCCTATGATCCACAAAATAAGAAACAAAGTCAATGAGCGTAAGATATGCCGGTAACAAGCTTAATAATTCAATTCAATCGCGGATAGAATATTTTTCCCGGTAATTTTTGGACATCAGACACAAACTTGAAAGTTAGGAGGGTTAAATGACAGTTTATGGGGATAACAGGGGTCCCTTCGATCACTGGCTCCACTGACTCGTTAATGAAGGCAAACAAAACTGAAGGAAGTTTAATAACAACAATTATCAGAAATAATACAAGCTAGACTAAGGAAGCTTGTTGAGGACCAACAATGAAACAATCTATATATGCTACAGCTAATATTTACAAGTGAAGAAAGATGATGTGGCTCATCCAAAGAAAATACTAATACTGTAAATGCAAAAAAATGTCCCATGCTTGCTACCATGAATGCATTTTGTGCAATGTAATGATTCAATAACTATTTCTTCTGTATACTTGTTATGACGCACTAGTTGTCAAGGACAAACAAGGTCAAGACCTTGATATTCAGCAATGACGAGAAGAATATAAGAAACACAAATTCATCAGTAGGCTTGGCGAAATATGTCCAACAAGAAGTCATCCGTAAGGCTAAGGGTGGCAATTCTTTCTAATATCTGTTCAGTTTTTTGCTTCCATCTAAAATTAGTTAGTAAATGCTCACAAACTTCTAAACATAATTGAAATGTTGACTTAAACCACAAGCATAAAACAATAAAACCACACAGCAAAAGCTTTAGGTAAGTAGTGGGATCAAATAACTCACTTTATTCTCAAGTAACATGTGGAGATCTGAGGCAAGGAAGGATTGCCTTTCCTGAAGCCATTTACCAGACAATTAGAAACTTAAGTGATTGCAAATCAAGCTCCCCAAATAACAGAAACTATATAAACCTAAGCAAAAACAAATCAAATACACAAATGTTATATAATGATATAGAATTTCAATCATCTTACTGATCTTCAGAAGCAATTAATGAGAACCAAATAGGATTGTTCCTTCTTTTGTGCTTAGTCCCTGCAGCATCTAGCATGGCTTGTGCTGCAGTGCACAACTCATCAGATCCAGCTTCCCTTTTTTTAGCCACTGCACGCAACCTCCTACGCTTCACAGCTCCCGGAAGCAAACCTAATCCATTCTTGTCATCACAGTATTTTGTCTTCTGCCCATGCTCTTTCATTTTAGTTTTGGACAAATATGCTCCACTGTCTGCAATGTTTTGTGATTCTACTTTGGCCTTGGTTTCAGGCATACACAGCTCAGAATCGGGGGCATTGTGCAGATCAGACGTGGCAAGAGATGGCCCCTGTGAATTTAACTTGGAGAACTTTGTTTTGTTGGCAGCTTCAACAAGACAGTTTAACGGTGTCCAGAGATCAGCTTTCCCTTCTATCATTTCACCATCATTCTCCGTGTCATGATTAGGTTGTTGCTCATTAGATGGCTCAGCCTTGGAAGTTTCCAAAACAAATTTAAAAAGGATGAATGACCACTAATCTAGTAAATCCAGCAACACAATTATATTTGAACTTAAAATGTCAAAGAATCAATGTTGAGCCTCCTTTACCTGCCTTCTGTTTTGAGTAATTTTGTATAATGAATCGTGTGAGCTTGAGCTCATTGGACTATCTTCGGCAGAATCTTCTTTCTTATTCTCAACAAAAAACCCACATCCTCGAAAAGCAGCAGCCTTTCTTGCACTTCCTTTTGTCATCTTCCCTGTCAAGCCAGAGTGCAATTGCACTTTTGGAGAGCTGACCACCAATGATGACAGTGATCTTTCCTTCCTTTTTGCTGGAAGAAAAATAGAAGGCATAACTTCAGGAGCCTGAACCTTTTGTCTTTTAAAAGGGAAAATTTTGGCCCTTATATCTTGCAAATTGTGGTCTGACCTGCACATATTCCATAAGCAGTCATGTGAGCATAAGCACAAGCCAAATAGTCACCTAGAAGAATGCTGAAATGAGCCCCATAAAACAAGTGTAGTTATTAAATCCAAGAACAAAGGACAACAGTATTAAAGGAGAGTTTAAATGTGTATTTGATTAAGCTATGCATTAATATGATTTAGAAATTTGCACCCTTAAAACTGCTTTGAATTCTAGCATACTACTATGTGAAAGGTGTCTGCCCAGCCAGCCCCATGCTTGCAGAAGAAACATCTCAAAACTTTCTCAAATTTGAAAAAGAAACTTTAAAAGTTAAAACTTTAATATTGTTTGATAAAGGATACACATTTTTCCTTCCACAAGAAGCCTAACAATCCTTTGTAAAATCTTATCAGACCTAGTAATTTTTTCTGAGGTAAATTTTACAGCAACAACAGAATACTAGTCACAAGGATAGGCCTGATATCTTGCAAAAGGCCTTGGTTAGTAACAATCATGGTGATGAAAGTAAACTAAATAAATAGAATTGCATGTACCAATCTGATAATTCAAGGCAAAGCAAAGAACTTGCTATGGAATTTGATTAAACCAACTAAAAAAAATGCCAAGTTTCTAGAGATATTGATTGGGATAACTTTTAGATGTAGAAAAGGGAAATGCCAGCACAGGTTAATTTTGACAGCAACGTAGAGAATTGGAGAAAGCCGAAATTAATGGATGACAGATTCTATGCAACAAGGAAATAAGCATAAAATCTATCTCCTCATCACAAGCATGTCCGGAACTCAGTTGATTATGCCTGGCAGATCAAGTGAGGCAGAAGAAAGAATCCTAAAGCAAGAGGGATATTGGAGGTAAGAAAAAATCTGATTGCACTCAAAGCACTGGTCCTGATTCGTTATTACTCCCAATTTACTTCAAGCAATATCCAAGACAACAAGACAAAGTAGTCTCTAGCCTGGAACTGTTCAACACTGCAACTATATGGATTTTTGTTTGGTGACTAGTCTACTACGTGTTTGATACATGATTTAAGTTTCAGACATAAATGTTTCTAAAATGGCCACTGTAAGCTCTAAGTCACTAACAATAACAGCTAAGCCATCCGTTCACCATACATTAACCCTAAATATTCCGTGCTTACCAATGCATTAATGGATCCTCAACTGACTACCCTATGAATCAACCCACAGTTCTTGTCTAAAAGAATATATATATATAAACAAAAAAAATGAAGAAATTTGATCATCATGCAAATTTCTGACCACAAAAGAATATGAGAAAGAGAGAAAGAATGGTGGTTATAAATAAGAGACCAGTACCGGAGCTTCTCAACTGGAAGACAGCCCAAATCAATATTGCATACGGGACAGCAATCCACCCCCTCATCTGAGAGCTTGTCATATATGCACTTCCTGCAAACTGTTTTGATCTTCAAATTTCAATGTTTCATAGAGGAGGAAAATCTATACAATTCGAGCTATCTATTTTCTTCAATATTAACAAGATACAATAATAAATGGAAAGAAAAAGTACACCATCAAAAGACTATTTAAACGATAGCTTCATGAATACAATAAATAATGTATATCTCTGATTTTGGGAAAGATGGATTGCATTAAATTCACCAGGTCAATAAGAAAAAATCTATATAAATCACCAATCTCTATCCACAATACAAAGTTTAAACAAGAATCAACAACAAAATGAGCAAAATATGAACTGAGACCGCGTATAAATTTAAAAGGAAGAGAGAAAAAGAAAGGAACTAACATACAACGTTAATAAAGAATTGGGAAACTGCAAGCTTAGTATGAACCTCTAGATCATTAGAACCACGAAATAGATAGAACCCAGTTCACGAAATTTCGAAAGAAGAACAATCCGAAAACGAATTTGAAGAACACAAAGACTAAAAGGTAAGAAATTCAGAAAAAAAAAAAATTGGAACATTATTAGTTTTAAGACGGAAACAAACACGTACACGAATACACAAGTGATGCAGGCCGTGAATGCCAAAGAAGAAGAAACAATCTCCACCAAGAAATCGATAAATTCGTGAAACACGAAAAAACCCCAGATAAAAAACCCAACAATCAAAAGTATCCTACATTACAACATGCATCGAGAAGAAAATCAAATCAAAGTCATCAACAATAACAAATAAAATCATCCAAACATAAAAAGAGCGAAAGATAAAAAAACTTACATGTATGGAGACACAAAGATATTGTGGTAGCTTCCCTCAAGAGTTTGTTACAAAGAGGACATATCATGCAAGCCTTTATTGTCTCCCTCTTCACTTTCACCACCTGTCCCGCCATCTCTCTCTATATCTCTGTATATGACACACTTACGTATATATGTGTAGCTAAACTCTCATCAACTACATGAAATAGGAAACAGTATTTTAATATTAATCAATTAATCATTAGTAATTTGCAAAGAAGAAGGAAACTGAGACACAGAGATTTCGGGTGTAATTAAGAAGGGTGCGCGTTGAAGAGAAGTATATGGATCTAAAGATGTGAAAGAATGCGCGATTTGATGTGAAAATTGAAGGTGGGTATGAATTTTATGGGAAAAAACTAAGTGGGGCTGATTGGATTTTCGGACACAATGTGCGGGGGCTTATGAGTTTTGAGTTTCGATAAAACAGCATGAAAGACTTGAAGAGAGAAGAGAGACAGAAGCTTATGTTCGTACTTGCATGTATCCGCGTGTTCAGGTGTGAATTCAACAGAACATCTCACTTTCACTTCTTGTCCAAACCCGCTTAAGTTCGTTGTTCGATATTTACAGGCCAATCTACACCACCCTGTTTATTGACAATTTTTATACATGCTTTTCCTTTCATCTACAGGAAATATAATCCGTGTATGCATCGAAAGTCAAGTGTAGCTGGGAAAAAAGCTCATTAGATTATTTTCAAATTTATATTGTTTATATAGAAATTAAAAGTAATAATACATCATTAAGGTTTTAACAATCTATCTTATAGCATGTTTAAAATAGGTAATAGGTCCGTAGGTCATGTTTATCCCTGAAAAACGTAATGATCTTGCAAGTATGAGTCATGGTTGCATACCTGCAATCACAAGCAGTTTGAAGAAGAAGGGCTGGCCCAAAATGAGTTGGGTTCAATTCTGAAACAATCATTGAGATGTAGTTGGACCACAACATGGAAGAGTCCATGCATCAAAGCCTGACAACTATAAGGTTATACAACATCAATAAACCCAATAGATTAAAAAATCTGTATACAAGCCAAGATCTACAAGTGGATTAGTGGATAGACATTGTGGGTTGTCCAGATTCAACACTCAGGAACACGTGGTGGAAAATGAGTGGATGTCTAGATTTTAAGGATATGAAATGTTTGGTTATTATTTTATCAAATCCACTTTGTGTGGTTCGCTTAGCATGTTATATTCACATTTTTTCTCCAGATCCTGTATTTCCATTTCCCCTCCACATTATCAATTCTGCTTCTGCTTCTTTGATCCGCTAACTTCCGAGAAAAATGGCCGCAATTCCAACAACCAACTTTGCTGCAGTGCTTCCTCGGGCTGGTTTTGCGTCCAAGAGTGTAACTCAGTCATCGGCTGTGTATGGTAATTATTCTTATCACTAATTTTACTATAGTTAAAGTGCTTTTTTCCAAAGTGATTTACAGAAGCAAATGTAATTCTTATGTCGGACAAGTACTTCACGAATTCTTTTTCAAATTGTAGCAGTTCTTGCTCAAACAACAGTCGATTTCAAGAGAGAATATACAGCAGTTCTTTCCGTACAAGTATCTTAATTTTAGGATAATAATATTCGGGTGCCAAATATTTACAGGTTTACAAATAACCAAAAAGTTTTTCTATTTGTTCCAAATAGGTACGTAAAATGATTATTATGATTATGCAGGGCTTCCGGCAATGGCAACAAGGGGACGTGTGAGGTGCACTCTAGAGGAGAAGACACCAGCTGCTGGCAGCAGCAAGAGCTCAAATGCAAGCATGGTTGCATCATTGATGGCAGCGGCGGTGGCCGTGAGCACCAGCGCTGGGCCAGCGACGGCGTTGGTGGATGAGAGAATGAGCACAGAAGGAACGGGACTTCCTTTTGGTCTAAGCAACAATCTTCTTGGGTGGATTCTTCTTGGTGTGTTTGGATTGATTTGGGCCCTGTATAGTTTTTACACTATCGACCTGGAAGAAGATGAAGAGTCCGGTCTGTCCCTTTGAATTAAGGGTTAATTAATGTCCCTTGTTCATCAATGATCTGTTAACTGGAATAGAGCTGTAAAACTTTAAACCAAGTTTTTCTTTTTTCCTCTCAGATTTTGCATTTGTTTTTATTTATTTAGCACTAAAAGGTCAAGCAATTTGTTTTCACAGATAATACATTCAAGTATCAATCACAACATGATCAAATTTATTATCAAGTACAAAGTATTCTTAACCATTCAGATGGTTGATTTTAAAATCAACGCTGTTATTCAAGAAGCACTTCTGCAATTATTAATCATAGTTATTATATAGGTAATTTACTTCATTCATAAGCGCTTCAATCTGCACAGTCAACGAACTGATAGTTCACCATAAGATGGCCTTGAGCGTTGCCTCTTCCATCGGTATCCAGTTGCCGGAACACACCGGCGTCCAAATCTAGACCACCATTGCTGCACTGATCGACGATTCTCACCGTTGCTTGAGCCCCCGTTGCTCTATTTGTCACCTGCATTCATTAGGAATTGATTCGATTAATCACTTCCTCATGAAATATTGTTATAAGGAAGCATGAAATATACTGTAATAGATGTAGCTTACCCTTAAGCACTTGCCACAAGAAGCTTGGCCGCGAGGTCCAACAGGGCCACAGAAGGCAGTCCAACCATATTTTCTGCGCCAGGACAAGGGCTTGTTTGCATCCCATGTTGAGCAAAAAGCACTTACAGCATTCAAGTTCCATCCATTTTGTTCAGGATTATAGAAGTGATAAGTTGCTCTCACATTGGAAGCACTTTGTCCACCACCAGTACCAGGGCTTCCAGCACCAGGCCTACAATTACTTTGACAGTTCCTAGAAGGTAAACAATACTCATCAGTCGAGCCACAGTAACCGAACTGACTGCAACAAAGGTTGTTGGCACAAGTCCGGCCGCCAGCCTGCCTGCCGCATTGCTGGGCAGCGGCAACAGCCAGTGAACAAAGGAACAACACCGTGCAAACGCTGAATCTACCCATTTTGTTTGTAACAATACTTTTTGAGTTGTGACGAGTTGATGAAGGGTGCATGAATTTATAGGGAGGGAGATGGTGTTTTGTTCTAGTAAAATACCAATATTTTACAATAGAAGAGAGAGCATTAATTACATTAGATAAGTATGAAGATTGACTTCAATCCTTGACCAAATCTTTTAATTCTAGATTTCTTGAAGTCTAGGGAATTTTGAGATTTGATCTTGCAGAATATGTTGACAATGGTGCGTTACCTTTCTTCCTGATCAATGGAGAGATGGGAAAATGGGTTATGGGTGGGTGGTAGAAACTTTCTGGTCAAATTGGGCAACTCAATCGTGTGTAATTAATCATGGTCCAGTTTCCAGTCATAGAATGTGGCTTATCCCTAGCTATGCTTATCTAAAGAATTGAATAAATAGATATACTGAGTCTTTAGCTAGAGTAGTTTATTATGGTTGGATTATACAATTATTTGTTTTTTCAATTAAAAAAAATTATTTAATTATTTTATTGAGAATTTTTGGTACCTATTCTATGCATTGTATGATAGAATATGTTATCTACAAATTAATACCTGTATTCGGAAATTGAATTGTGTTTGAGAGACACCTCCACCATGAATATATGGCGGCCAACAGTTACTTTGACACTTTTCGGAAGGCTAAACAAAGATTGTTCGGACGAGTCCTGTCAAGGCCCTGGCGACCGCGCAATCTCTGGCTGTAGCCCCAGCAAACACATGCTAATTAACTTTCTCATCGATCGGGTTCTACTTGTATGTATGTATTTGTTTGTTTATGAATTCGGAGGAATGAGTTGGCTGTTATTATATGCATAAAGTATAACTAATTAAGCAATTAAATTAAAGCCCTCTCTTAAAATCGATAACCTGAAGGAAAATGGTGATTTTGTTTTCCCATCGACGAACTAGCTTGTAGTTTACTGGTATTATATATCGAGCAACTTTGAGTCCACATTGCAACACAGAAGCTTACTGTGAAGCAGTTATTTGATCACACTTCTTATGAAAAAGTAGAGTTTAATTACACACTGGTAGTGCCCATAAGAACTTCTTCGTGTTGGTGCTGCTTCAGAAGTTTATTTAGTGCATAAACCACAATTTTACAAGCTGGTAGTTGAAAACAAGGTGCATCCTTGGGCATAGCCAAAAGGCACTTGTTCTTTATCAGTACTTCTTGAGAAAGAAGATTATTTATTACACGGTGAAGCTTAATAACCATGCGTGGAGATAGATATTGCGTGCATGCTTGTTTCTTCAGTCACCGCAATTGACAAACTTGTAGTTGGACACTGATGTGGCCTTCAGCCCAACCTTTTCCATCAGCCTTCAATGAACATTTTTTGGTTCATTTTCTTTACATTTTACTGGTGTCTTCTCTACATGCAATGACGAAGAAAGCAACCTTACGATTAAAAATGTGCTTTGAACAAAACCCAATTGAGTAGTTGAGTTCATTGGAGACAAATATCCTCAAGGAACTACTGTTCTTTGTCTTCTACACAGAAAACGAAACATGATGAATTCACTGGCTCAAAACGGAGTGAACTTTTACCTACATTCCACAAACGAAACAAACCTTTTTGAATCTTCAGATTGCACCATGACTGCACGGCGACGGCTATTATTCTTTCGGCATGTTTAGCAGTTGTGCTAGCAGCTGGCTCCTTAGGGACAACAGGCGATGGGAGAAATAAAATGGACGACATGACGTCTATGGACACTGTGTTAAAGACAGGGCATGTCGTTTACTTGTAGACGTTTAAGTAATGCTATCACCAAAAAGTTTAAACGACTCTGTTCATTCGTCGTCTCTCACCGCTCGAAACCCGCTCCTCTCTCACCACTTCATCCTCTGTTCTGCCCACAATCCAGCCGCCGCCGTCGCTGCTCTCTCTATTAAGAAAGAAGGTTAGTGCTAAAGGTTTACTTTTTCCTCATTCTGTAGTTCCCAAATTACCCTGAAATTCGGAAAGAAAATAAATGCTAGGGCTTCTGTAAACAAGTTCTTTATATTTATTCGGCCAAGAAGGAACGAAGTAGTGACACCAATCTATGTATGTGATTTTACCATGTTTAGGTTACATTTTGGAGTGCTTTCTTGGAAACGCTTTTGAGTAGAAGCACTTTCTTCAAATATGCTTGGAAGAACTTTATGGAAGCATTTTCGAAGTGCTTTTTCAACTATTATGTCAAGCGCTTTTCTTTTCTCAAAATTACTTTTGAAAGACCATTTATCCAGAAATTCTCTGAAAAGAACTAAAGAAAAAGAATTGATACTTCCAATTGTGAGCTTAAACAAAAAGGGGGGCAAATTGGAACTGTGTATGACAATCTATGAATGTGTTGACTATAATGTTAATTCATGATGCTTTTTCATTGCTTCTGTGTGCTGGTTTATCAATCTAATTTTGTACCACTCTTTTTGAACTCTGAAAATAGCTTCATAATTTGTATTTTAAGATTAAACATGGTATAGCTACAAAGGCTAATTGTCAATGTGTTATCTTTAATTCAGAAGACTAGCTGTCAAATCAGTATTTCTCAAATAAATAAAAATGTTTTGCATTTACAGATATGAGTTTTTCTTCCGATGACAGTGATGATGAGGTAATTGAGTTGATGACATTTCCACTAATTATGTATCAATATCTCAGATACATGGATGAGGAATCATTTAGTCCTGATGACGACACATCTTCCTGTAGTAGTGTTGTTTCTATGCCAGTACAAAAGCGACAAAAAGTCTCCAAAGCAATTGGAGTCGACAGCACTTCTTCCTGTAATATTGCTGTTTCTACACAAGAGAAAAGGAGAGAAAAAAATTCAAATGGAGTTGGAATTGACGGCACTTCTTCCCACAATGGTGTTGTTGCTACACAAGAGAAACGGAGAGAAAAGGTACCAACAGGAGTTGGAGGTTTTCATGATTCTGCCCGTGATGCTGTTGTTTCTACACGAGGAAAAAAACAAAGATTATGCTTCTAAAGAAGTTGGGGTTGTTGATACTTCTTCACATAATGCTGTTGTTTCTACACAGGGGAAAAAGAGACAAGAAGTTCCAAATGAAGTTGGAGTTCACGTGTCCCGACAATTATATGTTCTTTTAGATGCAGTAGCTAAGAAGAGTTTTAAAGGGAAAGATAAGACTGGTTGTAGCATTGAGGAAGTGATGCAAAACTTGGTGAGGGGATGGCTGAAGTTGTCAAGGACGATGAGTTATTCATGAAAACTGCAGATATCTTAACTGACTGGCAGTACAGAGAGATGTTCATTGCATTAAAGGCAAAAGACAAGCAAATTATGTGGCTTAAGCATAAGAAAGTTTGATGCCACGCCTCTGTTGTTGAATAGGTTAAAGGATCACCATGTTTCATTGTGTCAGCATTATTTTGGCTCTTTGTATCATGTGGATTTCCTCTTAAGTTGATATATCCCTTACTATGGTTAACTTGTTAAGGTCTGATAGTTTCATTTCAAGCTCATTTATGTTTTTGTCCTTGTGTAAGTGCTGGTTTTCTTGTATAGCTCGTGGACACATTGATGGTTATTTGGTTCATCTTGTTAGCAGAGTAACGACATTGTGATGTACGTAATCATCTCAAATCATTGATTTCTTTAAGGCTTAATTGTCTGCATCAGCCATAAACTAAATTTTGCTGAAAATTCTGGAGTCTAGAGACATGAGTTTTTTACTGTTGATTAATGTGTCAAGTGATTTTAAGTTGTCTGTAGCATCAAAATCAAATTTTTTGCATCAAGCATACGTTCGCATGCATTAGTCAATTTGTTAATTTGCATGTGTTTCCACTTTTGAGTTTTGCTTTCATTTGTCATTTATGTTAATGCCAGGGGCTTTGGCTTGCTTCAAGTTTTGTAGTGAGTTTTCACCTGTGATGGAAAATGCCTTACGTTCTGGTCCGGCTAGTCTTTGATAAATATTGTCAGCAAACGACAAATGGGTTTCCCCCATGGAAAACATGACGATTTATCGTCTGTTATCAATAGAGAATAGAACGAGAACGACAATTTGTTTAATTAATTATTTAAGAACACAGCGATTGACAACAGGTACTCTCAAAATGCAAAATAAACACTTAAAAAAATCAGGCCTTGATGCCAACATTATTTATTATCAAAATATCGAAAGCAAAAACCAAAAGAAGAGAGATGGAAAACAGAACAGAATCATTGGTTGTTGGCAACAGCCCTAACGTGGAATCTTCCAGAGTACATCTGGTAACGTAATCGGCCTGAATCGCTTGCTTTCTTTCCCTTTCAATAATTAA
>CP135554.1:901079-915493 GCA_032402905.1 Khaya senegalensis | reverse complement strand
TGAATTATTTCCTACATCTGCACATGGTAAAACACAGTTATTTCCAGAATGTGGATTGCAGCTTGAGATGCCAGACAAGTTTTTCTATTGGGTGGGAGAGGGAAAAAGGGGCACAGCCGATCACGAACCCAGGCTCTACACGAGGCTCAAAACAAAGAAATGCATGAAATAACAGAGATGGCCAATCAAGTACAATTAACACCCCGTAAACAACTCATTCTAACTTATTCCGAACTCTGAAGTCACAAATGGAGATGCACAACAGATGACAGCTCAGTCTTGTTTCCCAAGATTATTTCATTGTTCATGTAACTGCTGCTTGCACACAGGTCAATGCTACCTATTTGCAGCCGTGAAGTTGAATTAACATTTCGAACCGCGAGTAACCTAGAAACTGTCATTAGGAGAGAATATTACTATCACATTCATTATAAGATCAACAGGAATGAAATAATGAGCAATAATTCTGAAAGCTGGAGTCACATTTGCTAAAAAATTTATAGTTTCTTCACAATACCTAACTAATGATCCTCATACTGGGTAATAAACAATCTTTTAAGAGAGAAATTTGATAATACTAATCATTAAAATACAAAAAGATGCATACTGTATCAGAATTGGGAAACAGTCTTTATGAACATCCGTTTCCAAATTCTCATGGTATAGATAAGGGAATAGTCTTTTCATAATTTTGTATTGTAAAAATCATGAACCATGGTGACTAAAATTTTTAAGTTTTTTCGTCTCTGTCTTGCCATTAATGTGCCTCCTAATTCAAGGTAAGCCGTAGACCTACTTAAATTGACCGAGACATTTCTTGTTCGACGCGGGACGACTTGCCTACCCGCCATTAAACCATTAATGAACTTCAACCAATACCAGTGCTCCTCATTAATGGCAGAGAACAAACGCCTAAATATAACGTTCCGATGCAAGAGCTTCCATCGCCAAACGTCTCTACTTCGCTTTCACTTTTATCTGTACCGGTTAAAAAATGGGTGACAAACGGGTAAATGTAGACTCAATTCTGACAGCTGTGTCCAGCAAACCATCGGAGTCGGGTAAAGTATACCGGTTAACGCAGTTGGATCACGCCATGGGTCGTCACACGGTTCACGTCATCTACTACTTTGAGAAAAGCCCATTTGTGTCGTTTGATATGGACCCGATTAGAATTTCGTTGTCGGAGGTCTTGTCGTTGTACCCGGCTGTCACGGGTCGATTGGTCCGTGGAGAGGCGGGAAACTGGGAGGTCAAGTGTAATGATGCTGGAGTTCGGGTTTTGAGGGCCACAGTTGGAGTTACGCTTGATAAATGGCTGAGATCTGCTGATGGGAATGACGAGAGAGATCTGACGGCGTGGGAGGATATGCCTGAGATTCCAAATACATGGTCTCCCTTCCGGGTTCAGGTACTCCATTTCTTGTTGGGTCGGTTTTGAATGCCAGACTCTTGTATTTAAAATTTTAGATTCATATTTGCTAAATTAAATAGAGTAGATTTCAAAGTAATTATGTAAAAAGTAGTTTGGAGCAAAAAAGGCTTTTTATTCAGGCATTTGAAAGTGCTTTTGGTGAAGGACTTATCAATTGGTTTTATAAAAACAATTACAAATAATTTTCTTGACTTCAAAAACCATTTATAAGGTAACATCTACCGAGTTCTTCGGCAAAAAACACTCGAAAACATGGTTTTGTTTATTCAGAGGCACTAGGAAAAGCACTTCTCTGTGCACTAGTAATAGTTTTTATGGTTTTGCAGATAAATGACTTCGAAGGAGGAGGTGTAGCCATTGGACTAAGCTGCACCCACATGCATGCAGATCCAACCTGCCTTGCCTTACTCTTCAAAGCATGGACTGAGGCTCAACGCGGGCTACCTATTGCTTATGCGCCCTCCTTTGAGCCACTTGAACCTCGTGGAGGGCAGGCTTCGGACGCTAATGCTAAATCAACCAGTTACTTAGCAACCAAGTTTCAGAAACAAACCCCGTCTGCGAAAATGGCCACGGCCACTTTTAAGTTTGCTGATTCAGTCATCAAGAATTGCTTATCAAAAATCCATGACAAGTTCCCCGATGCCACTCCATTTGATTTACTAGCGGCCTTGTTTTGGACTCGACTCGCATACTTCAAGGTACCTAAACCTGATGATCACACATATACTCTGTCAGTTTGTGTAGACTTCAGGAGGTTATTTGAAGAACCACTTCCTTATGGCTACTTTGGCAATGCTTTGCATTTTTCACTTCTGTCACTAAACGAGGAAGAGATGGATTCTAGCGGGTTAGGGCATGTGGCAGAGTTGGTCCATCGGCATGTTTCGGGTCTCAAGGAAGAGGAGTTTTGGACAGCTTTACATTGGCTTGAATCACAGAAAGAAGAGGGAGGAAAGTATGCACAATATTTTACAATGTATGGCCCTGAACTCACCTGTGTCAGCATGGAACATATGATTGTTGAGGAGCAATCCATGATCCATGCAATGAGTTTTGACGGCGTGAAGCCTGTTCATGTGTCGTGTCATGTGGGGAAGGTGGAAGGTGAAGGGTTGATTATGGTGATGCCTTCAGCAGAAGGAGGACTTGCGAGAACGGTGACGGTGACATTGCCGGTGGAGGAGATTGCCAAGCTGTGCGAGGATCAAGCTATCTTGCAACTAGAGCCAATTATGCTTCTTTGTGGTAGACAATAGGCTATTTATTTTGTGATCTTGAATAAAATTAGGTTTGGTTTGAGCTAGATAAGAGCCTTCCGCTAGCTATAAATATTTCGATCAAGAGGTTTATGATAAATATTTCTTGTAATAGCTGTCATCCCGTATCTGTGCTACTCGATGAAGCAATCATTCATCAAACATGAACGTATGAGAATAATGTGATTGTGAACTTGAAGGATGTGAGACAGCCGAATGATCTAAAGAATAGAATTAAGAGGTATTATTGTATGCCTTTAATAATTTACTTACAAATCGGGTACGTTGATTTGGAATCAATCAGACAAAGAAAATGGTCAAAGGGCTATAACATGTTTGAAGTCTGTGCCAGTTTATTCTTTCAGAATGAGTAAGTTATAGATTCAAATATTGCACCAAGTTTGTATTTTTCTTTGTCGTGTAAGAATATATATATACTAGCTTTTGTTCATTGCAAAGGATTCCTGTACCAACCTGCAACCTATTGTCAATTTCATAATACCTTGTGTCTCCTTATATAAGTTGCTTGCTGATTAGCAAGTTTCTGAAGATTTGTGTTAGCATGGATCGACCAATGGAATAGATAAGAGGCCGGTCAAGAGGTTTTGACTGCAAAATAGTTTGTCCTTCTAAGTAATTTTCATTCTGATTGTAGTAGTAAATACATAGAAGGGATTTTATAAGATTAATAATAGGGTGTCAATATTATTATCATTCATATAAGATTTTAGAATTAAAAACCAATATTAAAGCTAACGCTTGTTTCGTGTATTAATTCTGATCATTAATTTATTATGAATTGATGATCATCATATGTAGTTTAGTAAAGATTACTTAACTACTCTCAATACTACTTACAAGCATTATGGTTTTATGGTGTATTCAATTAGTTGAGCATCAAGGTGTATTCAATTAGTTGAGCATCAAGTTCAATTAGTGAGCAATAAGTCGATTAGTTGGGCATCAATATCAATTGGGACAAATATTGATGAAAAACTTGCCAAAAACCTATTTTCAGGCAGACTTTCCACAACAGCTTAGCCACCAAAAAACCCACGTAACTATTCCAATGCCCAGCTTCCTGCTTTCTCGATTGCATCAATATGTAAGCCTCTCATTCCTGAAGAGCATATTAGACCATACAAGGTTCACAGCTGCATTGAAGACACATCATCCTCAGACCTAAACGACTATAGCAAACTGATACAACAAATATATATAGTTCAACAGAAATCATGTCTTGGAAGCAATGAATTTACGAAACTCCATCTCATGGACAATAGATAGAAAATATGAAGTTCTAGATGGAAACAGATAAATACGTCATTAGACACACTTTTCAAAGGCACGTGGAAGAAAAAGCAGACGAGGATGATGTACCCGGCCGTTGAACAAACCATCGAAGTGGTATTATCTCTTCCTCAATATCACAAGTCCAAAGGGACCATTCCATTTGTCCGGCCGCGATGGGATGAACACCCCTAATTGTGTCGGGGCTAGTCTCAGATATTCCAATGTACTTGATCGAACTAGTTCGCAAATCTAAAGTGACAGAAGGAATATAGTTTCAAACACATTTTATCGAACTAGTTCCCACTAATTACTTTGTTAAGAATTTCAAATTGTAATTGGCGACAAACCTTTCAAGTTTGTAAGGGGCAAATAATCATTCACTGTTTCTTCTGATAGGCACTGATTTGTCCACTCTATGCCGGTTATACAGATCAATGTATTCGACATCAAGGCGCTTCAAGCTAGCTTCAAAACACGAACGCGCATACTCAGGAGTACCCTTAACAATCACACCAGTATGTCACATTCCTACAACACCAAACTTCATAGCTCGTTGTATCTTTACTTTACGTAACTGCTTCCAGGCCTGAAAGGTGTGAACTTATTTCCAAGTTGAACTTCACAAAGTTTTGACAACGAGTTCCATTCTATGATGTCACAAAGGATGTCCAAAATGGCTGTTTACCAGCTCCTTAATATTATCCGAAAGTTAACAAGTACAATTACTTTAATCTTAGGAGCTATCAAAACTAAACCAGGCCCATGCATCCAATGTAAAGCAAACAAAATCAGAGAAAACAAGCCCTTCAATTACAATTACAATTACAATTACAATTCTCTAACTAACCGAGAAAATATCGGCCGGTCCGAGAATTCTCGACGACAGCAAAATATTTCCCAATAGAAGTGAGAGAATTTCTAAGAGTCTGTACAGAACTGGAAGTGGGTGATCACTTCAAGTCCTTGGCTACCCAGTTTCACTCCTGGAACTTGGATTTGCTTGTCTTCTGCCATATTTCAAGCTGCAGTTTAGACTCCTCTGTTTCGGTGTCTTCCGGTAAGTAGTTGAGTGGAGCTGAAAGAGCCGGGAAAAATACGGCTAGGGACGAACAGTCTTGAAATCAAAGTATGTATGACGAAATATTTATATAAGAGGACAAATTTTTATTAAAAAATTACAACCGTCACTCTTATTGCAGCACATAACAATACTATCAATTCTGGAAAACCTTGAAATAATGTTAATTAACTGACAAACTAAAATAGCCCAATAAATTTATTTGAATGCCGCTCGCATCAACGTTGGAGAAAATTTGATTAACGTTTATGCAATATTTTTTTTTTAAGTCAAGCCGAATATGAAATCTCTAAATTTACTTGTTTTATAATCTTTTTATGGTCGCATGTGACACATGAGGAATAAATCAAAATATTGAAATTCTCACAACATTATTTGAAAAGGGATAGTCGGTTTGGAGGAAAGTACTAGATGCAAAACCTGGTCGAAGATTGCATTATTACCACATCCATAGAGTCCAAGAAGATAAATTGGTACAAACCCTTATTTCATTTCTGGAAGATGCTAGAAATAACCTTGTTTGTCTACATTTCATCATTTATATAAGATTTCTATGCCCAAATAGAAATCTAAAATCAAATTTGTACTATACTAACTAGCCACAATGCATCTTCCTTCACATTTATTGAAACAAACACTAGTATCTCGGTTGACAGAATCTCCATTTCTGTCTTTGCTTCTGTCTCAAGAAAAGACCTCGTGTTTCCCTATATTAGTAGCATGCTGGTTTGCAAGATTCTGCATTTATTTAAGCCAATTTAGTAGATGGAGGACTCCGTTTTGCTGGTGTGTTCGCAAACTTCCAGGAGCAGCGAATGAAATTATCAGTGCTTCTGTCCCCTGCCACATCCTTGCTGGGTATCATAGCCGAAATCTCTTCTAAATCTTCATTTGTGAGCTTCACTTTGAAAGAACCAATATTGTTGTCAAGGTTTTTAATCTTAGTTGTCCCTGCAAAAAAAATTGAGTAGATCATCAAAAAAAAAAAAAAAAAAATTCTTCAATACCCATCTAAATCTTCATTTGCCTCTGTTTCCTCATGAATTCTTGTGATATTCATGAAATGGAACTTTGATACTAAGGCTGATAATAAGAAAAGGAAGAGATCAACTCACCAGGAATTGGTACCACATCATTTCCTTGATGAAGAACCCAAGCTAATGCAAGTTGCGCAGGGTTACATTCATGCTTTTCGGCCAGCTTTTCCATTCGCGCATATAAAATCTTGTTTTTGTTAATGTTCTCTCCTGTAAACCTGGGATGAGATTTCTGAACAAAGGAATTGGCTCTTAGTTAATCAAGATTATTATCATGGCTAGAAAACAAGAGGAAAATGCAGTAAAATGCCTAAAATAGATGAAAATTTCATACCAGGAAACTGCTCGCAGGCACATTTTCTAGCACGGCTTTGCCACCAAAAAATCCCCTGCCAAGAGGACTATATGGGACTATTCCAATTCCAAGTTCTCTGTAAAATATATGTAAAAAATATATGTAAAGCACCCATACTAAATCTTGAAGTAGAATTCATAAATATAATAATGGTAACATGAGAAATGTCAGTTTCAGTATAATGAAACCTGCAAAGTGGGACAAATTCATCCTCAATTTCGCGAGTCCACAGCGACCACTCCATTTGTATAGCAGTAATGGGATGAACTGCATGTGCTCTTCTAATAGTATCAGGGCTAGCTTCAGATAACCCAATATACTTTATTTTCCCTTCTTCTACTAACTTCTTAAGTTCTCCCACCTGAGAAAAAGAAATTTACCTTCAGCTAAATTTAAACAGAAAATCTGAGAATGGGTTTAACATTAAATGGCATTGACACGAAAATCAGAAATGATGAAGCAGAACTTACAGTATCCTCGATAGGTACTGTCGTGTCAACGCGATGCTGATAATAGAGATCAATGTATTCAACGTCTAGGCGCTTCAGGCTAGCCTCACAGGCGGCGCGGACATATTCAGGAGTGCCATTTATTATAACATTGCTAGAATCAAATTTGACAACACCAAATTTTGTGGCTAACTGGACTTTCTCTCTTGGTAGCTGCTTCAGAGCCTGGAAGATGCATAAATTACTTGAATCACCCAGTAAATATTACACGACAGGTAGAAAACGCGAACATGGAAGCACGTCCAGGAATGTCATTGTGCTGGACGAAAATTTATCAGAACATTGTCAATTAGTCATTTACCTTTCCAACAAGAATTTCATTGGCACTGGGTCCATAGATATCTGATGTATCAAAGAATGTGATTCCTTGATCAAATGCGTGCTTGATTATTGATAAGCCAACTTCTTCAGGGACAGGATCATTGTAGTTTCCGGTTAGGCCCATGCAACCAAACCCCAACTTTGACACCTTCAAAAACCATAAATATTACAAAATTCAATTAGATTCAAGTGATCACACAAACCATTATGAAGCATAAAGTTGTTTACATCCATGAAGCTGTGTAGAAAATGTTGCCAAATGAATTTTACCTCAAATCCTTGACTTCCCAGTTTCACTCTTGGAATCAGGATTCTTTGTTCTTCGGCCATTTTCTGTAATCCCGTTCTTCTTCTTCTTTGGTTCTTGAGAGTCGTTTAGGTATGTGAGAGATGGGAGGCAAGGAACTGATATTTATAAGGAAATAGAAAATGTTACTAGTCAATCAGAGCATAAATACATGCAACAAAGAAAAGTCATACTTGGACTATTAGGCACGTTGATTACTTTTAAAATAGATTAATTATAGTTAACTCCTGATGTTTGCCATGACGATTGCCACCATTTCTTGGCAACAGTTTCCAGGAACGACTTTCAAAACTTTCATGCCCTATTGAGCTCTGTTACATTCCAACATCAAATCAATCTATGAAGACCAAACTGTTAATTTAATTAAGCCCCGTGGGCTGCTTACTACAACAAATTGAAGTAATTACGCAGCCCAGTTGATTTTTTGAATGAACTTAGTTACTTTGATCTGTCTAACTGAAATTCTTATTGACCATAGATAAATTCGTCGTCGTCATCATCATCATCATGATGTAAGCAAGTATGTAACGCGCTCGTATTTGCTCTCCTCATCATTGCTAGGCTAGGTCATTAATTATGTCAATATGTGCTCCATTAATGTGTGATTATTATATAATTAGATCGCATATAACATCCAATGGCTAGTATCTTGAATTGAATACGTGGATTGATTTCCATAGGTGAAATTAGATATTAAAATCTATATAATGTAATAGATTTTGTGTTCTGGACCATTAACTGGAGGACAGAGATGAATTCCATCCCTGAATCTCATAATTGAAAAAGAGATTGGTCATCTAAGAGCATCACTTCAAATAATTTTCAACTCAGGATAACTTTTTTAAAATTGATGTAGTAATGTTAATGGAGATAATATCAGAAGGAAAGGCTGTAAGAACAATGAACATTTACTCCACTAATTAAAAGTCTATTCTTTGTTTATATCATTATTATTATTTCTTTTGTGAGCCACGAGCTGAAAGTTATAAGAATGTCATCAATCAAGTACCAGTAGTAATAGTATTTATATCTTAATAAAAAAGCTAATTAACAACATAAGAAAAGCATAGATTACAAAGTAATATAATTCCACCTTGCTGGTGACATTGAGGGCTGCACCATCTATGATTGTCCGTACTTTAATGCTTAAAGGAAAAGATACATAGATATAATTGATCAGTTAATTGGAGACATAAAAAACCATAGACAAAGCTTCCATTGCCTGGTCTTTCTTAAGCTTCAAGGGAAAAGCCAATAACTTTGTGTACAATGATCGTATTATAGTTAATTGAGAATCATCCTTTAAAAGTAAGTAACCATTGATAAAAAAGAAAAATTGCCAGAAAATTAACCTCTGTCACAAAAGAGCATTATTATACTATTATAATATTGATCATCCTCCAACCGAGAAGAAGAGCTGAATAATTACAATATTTATATTCTGAGACCTCAATGATGACAATACACAATCATTAACGCAGCAATTAGTGTGTTGCTTTGGGCTATCTAGTGATACTGGTGTATGCTTGATAAAGTTTGATGCTCGTAAACACACATATCTTTCTGTGAATCCACAGTAATTAAGAAAAAAAAAAAAAAACAAAGCAAATTAACAAAAAGCTGAAAGTCCAAATCAGAACAACTTTACAAAGTACGTGTATATTCTTCTTAATTGCGAAAGTCGGTTGGATATAATATAATATAATTTTACAGACTAATGCTCCAAGTTTTAATTAATTGTCATCCAATCCATTGCTACATATAATCTTCGGTAATTGGAATCTGATGTGTAACAAGCACCAACCAAATTCAGAAGTCGACTGCATTCTAGATATTGTTTCAAAAAGACAAACGTTTCCATCATATAACACACTAAAGTTTCATAAATTTTATGTCAAACATTCAACAATTAAATACACAACAGCACATAGTATACAACTGCTCTCTTGATAAGTTGCGATGCTGTTTTCCAACTTATTTGTTTGTTTGTTCTTTTAAGTGCAAATTATTGATGTATTTTTATAATATAAATTGTAATATTTGTTAGATGTTACAAGTATATGATGTTAATAAGACACAAATAGAACACATTTAATTTAATCTATTTGTTATAAAAATTACGAGAATTGTAATATAATAAAATCAAGTTTAGTGAACCTTATAAAAGGCAACTTCTATAAAACCATGCCAATTGATCCCTATATATATTTAGTGTTTTATGGACTTGTGGATGTATAGTTGATGCTTACATTAAAAAAAAAAAAAAAAAGGACAAGAGGAAGATGGAGAAGAAAAAGGGAGCACGCAAAAGTTCATAAAACTAAAGTGTTTTTTTTTTAAGAAAAAAGAAAGAAAGAAACTAAAGTCTCTTTGGAAATTTAGAAACTCTCAATAAGCTGTCTGCAGGTGGTGGCTTAGGCGTGACTAAATTTCCTTCTTTTTGGACCACATGCAACTTTTTCTGCTTCTCTACTTTTCATCTCCTAATTCTGCCATTTTTTTTTTCAGTTGCCAGTCTCTAACATGCAAGAATATCATAAAATTACCAAAATGACTTGGAACAAAAAGCACTTCCTGTCCCTCCATCTGCTTTGTATGTCATTCAAAATTTCTTACCGTATTACCATACAAATTAAATACTATTTCCAAGTAAGTTCACATAAGACAAAAAATAGAAACTAGATTGGAATTAGGAAATAAAGTACCTAGAGATAGTAAAAATGAAAGTGGTCTACTCATCTTTAATTCCTCTGTATTTATATCTTCTCATCCACTCTTCTCTACTAAACCTTCAACCAGACCCAGATGAAGAGAAACCAAGAAGAAGAAGAAGAAGAAGAAGAGAATTTCGGAGGCTGAAAACACAACGGAGAGAGCTTATGATCATGGTTTTCGTGCACCAGTAGCAGTTGAAGCTGCCAGCATGATCTAACCTTTCCTTAATTTCCCTTTATTATATAGGAGAGACTAGATCATCTGGCAGTTTCACCTGTTGATAGTAGCATGATCAGAAACCCTAACTAATAAGCCTAAACCCTAATTTCTTCTTCTTTTTTGGATCATTCTCAAAAACCCATTAGGGTTTTCCGATGACAAACCCTGGAAAAGGTAAGTCATCTTATTTTTCATTCAATTTTTACCATATAAGTGTTCCGTATTTTACTTTATCTCAATACCCTTTTGTGATTACATATTCTACATGCTTCTTTTTATAGTATTTTAGATGTTTTTGGGTTTTCGTGATCGTCTTTTGTATGCAAGGTTCTGTGGAGAATCTTATTAGCAGGTTCGAGATGTTGTTAGGGTCTTAAGTGACAGAATTTCTGTCTTAACGCAGTTGGTGCTTTGGAGATCCCTCTCCTCGTGCCTTGAGGAGTGTGCTTTTTCAATATTCTTTCCTGTAGTCTTGCCTATGTGAATCTATTTCGTAGTACAGATTTTCTTTTGTTTTCTTGTGATTTGATCTATTCGTAATTCTATATTAATTCCTTTTTTTTTTTTGAAAGATTTTCATAAATTGGCATCGAAGCCAGTTGTAGATCTACCTCGGAAGTTAACATAATAAAATTATAAAATGCACAATTCCAATCTGCTCGATCTCAAATCATCGTCTAGTTTTTGAATGGATTTTGAAGCGAAAGCACGAAAACGATAGAAGAGAGAGAAAAAAAAAAAAATGAATCCCACATGAAATTATAAAATACAAGAGTGGTAAATCTGGAGGAGAATGATACGACAGAGCTTAATTTTTTCTGGAAACTTTTTTCAAGCATAACTAGATGGATTAAGGTATCAATTTTTCTATTTTAAAGGCTATATACACAGTCTTTCTGTATATGATTGCTCGGCTGGAAAATACTAGTCTGTCGAATGTTTTGTCTAACACATGTTTGGAAGAAAAAAATCTTCTAGATTTGTCTCGTCTTTCCAAGGTCAAGGAAATTAAGATTTTTTCTTGGGTCAAATTAATTAGTAGATGAAATAGTATTTATTCCTAGCTTGCTGGTCCTTACCATTTTTATTTTCTTAGCTTCACACGTAACATTTAAATTATGTGTCTTTACTAGAAAATACCATCCGTACTGTATATATGCAATGATTCCTGATGGGTCTTATGGGTGTCAAAATCTTGAGTAAATACAGCGTATATTTTCCTTGTATGGCAGAACAGTCAACTTTCTCCGGCATGAAAATATTATGCCATTATTGCCTAATTCCGGTGACAGTCTTTCGTGTTCTCTCCTCTCTATCAATCGGGATTACGCTATAGCACAGGCGGCTGTATTGTGCAATCTCAAGTTTTTTATTGAAAAATCAAAAGACACAACTGATTGTCTAGATGCTTACCCTCAACTTGGATATAGACATTATTTGTATATGTAGATGCACTCCATTGAACAGCTTTTTCTCAAGTCCAAGTCATTGTTGGGTGTTTTTACTGCAGAATTTATTTATTTAGAGGTTGTTGAAGTTTGTTCAAATTATTGTTTTGTTTGGAAGCTGAATTTGGGCAAGACCCCATACAACTTTTTCTAGATACACAATTGACCCACGTACCAAATACGTCACCGATTTGTTTCTTACAAATTACTTCGTTCATCTCACCACCAGGGTTTTAATTTTCGTCAAATGTTTCTTTCTGTCACGGGTAACACAGGTTTGGTGGGTTGCTTGTGAAAATTTATTACACGCCATTAATGTAGAGTTTCCTCGTTTCCGATGAAACTACCTGTGTTTGTGGCTCTCATATCATGATGCTGCAAGAAGACAACTGCATATTAGGATTTTGGCTGCATGCACAGCCTCTGAAGAAGCAGGAAAATGGAAGAGCTTGTCATAAATTAGAGAATGTAAATTTTGATCAATATTCTTCCATTGACCTAACAGTGACGGAGACAGATGTATTGGCCTAATTCGGAATCGTATTTCTTCTTTCAAAATCTTGTCTTTGCCGATGAAGTTTTTCAAAATCTTGTCATTGCCTGATGAAGTTTTGGTTTTTTAGCATGATAACTATTGAAGATATTGATTTTTTTTTTTAGTTTAATATAAACAATGGCACAACGAGCATCTCAATAACTCCATACAAATATGCAATTAATTATACGTTTTTCAAAGTACTTGAATATGGTAACCACAAATATTATTACATTTTTTTTATTTTACGTGTAAAAAATTTAAAATATTCTTTATAAAATTTAAAATATTCTTTTGTAAAATTTAAAATAAATTAAAAAAATATTAAAACATATAAAATAAATATCAAACAGTATTTAATACATATAATAAAAAATTTAAAATATATAATAAATAATACTTAAAATATACATAAAAAAAAAAATATTCAAGAATACCGTAATTAAACTCTTTTTTTTTTTTTAATTTTTTGGTTAAACTATAAATTCAGACATATTAAATTCAGTTTATAATTATAAATTTTAAATGTATATAAACTTAATTTTATATGACCTAAAAATAGTTATAAATATGTATGCGCACTATTCTTACCCTAATAAAGATAATTAAATAAATGGGTTTTGATAAGAAAAATAATAATTAAATGAGTTGTCCATAAAGAAGATTTTTTCACACCAAAATACTATACATACATGTACAAACACTCATTTAAGATTTTGTTCACTGCATAGAAAGCATGTAGCCATGGAGAAAGGGGATGCATGTATAGATTGAATCCACCATCATTAAAAGTTATTGTAAGTTAAAAAGTGCATGAATATATTGTATATGTATAATTCACCTATTAATTAATTACTCCTTCCCCATGTTTAATCATACAAGCTAGTTTTTATCCTCACTAAAGCAGTGTATGTTCTTTTTCATTTAACATTCATTCTACTGGGATAAGAGAAAAATATGCAATCCATTTGAACCCTAGCTATATAGCATAGCAATAGTGGATGAGCAAAATGAGGAGGAGGTTGGGAACGATTAATAAAATTTTTGATGGTAGAGGTGAAATTCTGAATGATTGAAACAATCAAGCCTGACAATCCACGTTCAGAGCTACCCGTATGGTAATTTGCATAATAAGGAAACACAAACACTGGTTTTTTGGAACAGAAGAAGCAGGAGAGTTATTCATTCAAGACTTGAACCTAAACTGAATGTACGTCTATAAGAGAGTTATTCATCTTG
This sequence comes from Khaya senegalensis, assembly GCA_032402905.1. NCBI lineage: Eukaryota > Viridiplantae > Streptophyta > Magnoliopsida > Sapindales > Meliaceae > Khaya > Khaya senegalensis. The sequence continues at coordinate 901,743 of CP135554.1, read as the reverse complement.
TCAGTCCTACTTTGCAGAAAAAAGTAAATAAAAGAAAATAAAAATAAAGTATCTTCAGAAGTTGGTTGTAGTTCAGGATGCACATGCTCTTTGCTTGGTAAAGAAGATAAATTGTTTGTCAGGAACAGGAATCAACTTCACAAGCCAACCAATCAACCAGGACATAGCAGCAATGCCCACACAAACAACCCATTGCGCCAAATTCAGCCTCTTAGTGTTGGCAAACCTATTCAGAAACTCCACCATCACCATTTGAAGAATAAGTGTAATCCCTACAATCCCAATAAAGAGTCTGTTCCTGTGCAGCCCCTTGAATATGTTCTTCTTCTCCATGCTCCTCGCATTGAACTCATTAAAGACTTGACAGAGGACGAATGTGTTGAAAATCAGAGTGTCATTGACCTTCTCATCGACGCTGAAGATAGACCTCCCCTTGAACTGCAGAGTCAATAGAACAGCTACTTGATACATAGCCTGAGCCATGAGGTTTCTCCACATGATGGTAGTAATAAGTGGCTCGGATCGACCCACGGGTGGCTTTGTCATGAGTTCATTGGTGGGTCGTTCGGTTGCCAGCGCTAAAGCTCCCAGAGTATCCATAATTAGGTTCACCCACAACAACTGAACAGCAGTGAGTGGTACATCACCGGAAGAAATTGCCGCA
>CP135554.1:858362-869322 GCA_032402905.1 Khaya senegalensis | reverse complement strand
GAGACTTTCAGGAGAGAGAAGTTCCGGTGCTATGCAAGAATGGCTCGAGGGGCTGGTAGGGTTTGAGCCGTTGCTTGATGATGAAGGAAAGTTCTGTTGTCTATAATAGCCGAACCCCATTAGGAAGAACTCTATTGGAATTAGCATGGCTAATGGGTACTCTTCTGTCACCAACGAGCCGCATGCCTGAACCTGTCAAAGAAGCAAACAAGCTCTAAATTTTCTTTTACTTTTTCACCTAAGTTGAAGTCCAGCATGCACTCTTGTGAAATAAGAATGTGCCATTCATACGGAGTCTGCTGAAACAGCTAATCTTAGTTTTCCTACTTATAGATGTGTCAACAAAATATATACAAGCATATGCCTAGACAGTTTCTTATAAAATGACATACAACTTCAAACAATTTATTTCTTGGCTTCTATCACATTAATGAAAAATAAGGTCCAAATCAAAACATTTATTTTTTCGCTTTCTTGTAGAAGCATGGTATTATAAAACATAATCAGCAGTCTAATGTCATTTTTATATTGACTGTGGATGATAATTCACTTTTGCTCCTAATTTTGGATTAATACCAGAATCTAATGCAATATCCTTTTGACACTACATCTACAAATTATTGAAATCCCAAGCAAATTAGATATTTAATTTGATAACTGAGACTAATGGATTGGGCTTGCAACGGAAAGTTAATACCTCAACAAGAGCACAGCTTTTTCTACCCATTGTGGTACTCATGTATAGAGATTCAGCATGGAATGGGCTACTTTCACCCACAAAAATAAGTGTTTTACACTGCAACTTCTTCAAGCCCTCTGTAAGGTCATGCCTCCTGTCAATAAACTCAGCAGTCAATTAATGACAGCATTGTTGCAACTAATGCACTTTGTCCACTTTTATAAAGACCCTTAAAACGGCCGTAAGAAAGATCTGGAGAGGAAAAACCATATGTCTAGCCTACTACAAACCTCAAACATGCCACATCAGCTATTTCATATGATGTAATTATGTGATTTGTTTCAAAAATGGCAAATGGAGATCCTTGTTAAACTGTTGGGAGCAGAGGAAAAATAACTTGAATAAATTGTTATTATGATAAGTTCAAGTCTTCATGAGATGAAACAACAGAACTTTAGAAACCAGAGCCTAAAAGGAGTAGGAAAAACTTGCTCATTAATTGCTTGAAGAAAGCGCATGACATTCAAACTTTGTCCTTGATCCAGCACCTGATTATGCATAAAGAAAAGCAGTTCAATTTGTATCCAAGTCTCAAATTAACATACAATAGCAGCCCATGTCTCATATTAACATGCGATAGAAAAGCAAAGAGGGAAAGCCTTCCCTACATCTACAGGCCTGCAAAATTGAACTGTTACATCTAATGCAAGCAAGACTTGCTTACCCTTCGACAGGCTTGAATGATATCCGGCTCTGCACCTTGTTCACCACTCCTAAATTCCTATGGGAAGAACTTGACAATTATGAGATATACGGATATCAGATACAACCCAGAAATAAGGTAATACAGAATACCTTACTAAAGTAACGCTGGAGAAGGCATTCCTTCAACACTCCACACATACCGTAGAAGTATAACAAGTTCATTAACACCTGAAAGAAGAGTTCTAACCCTCAAATTTCCATTTTTTCTGATAATTACTATGGCACTTGCACATAATAACTCCTTATCATAATAACCACATCACAGTTTAGTTTTTCAAGTTTGCCATCTCATATCCATTCAAATACCGACACATGTCACTATTAAATTTATATCAGTTGTGAGTGATGTCCCACAGTAATTTCTTCATCCGCAGATACTGTTGATTTAAATGATCTAGGATCAGTACCTTGTTGTAAAGCCATTCTGCCCAAGAAGGTGCTTTGCAAATAGGGGAAACGAGAATTAGCCCAAGCACCCGCTCTTTATATTTCATCTGCCAAGTAGTAAAACTCATGAATCCCTTCATGGAAGCTAAACTTCAGAATGACATTAACGGAAGCTAACTTTCATGAACTTACTGCAAAGAGTGTAAGGATGTAAGCACCAGCAGTCACTCCCAAGCAGATTACCTTTTTCAGCCTGATTCAGATACATAAGCCAATAACAATCAACATGTCACACTCAACTCATAGCCCAGAATCATCAGGAAAATTAGCACCAAATAAAATTTTAACCAGAAGGCACAAGTAAAATTTCGGAGTTGAAGCTACAAGGGAGCTCAAGTCAGGAGGCAACAAAATCCAGAACTAAAATAGAACAGGAAACATACAAGGGATACAGCTTGACAAAATACAATCTTCATATTTAAATTTCCCAAAAGTCGTAAAACTGTCGGTAGAATGAAAAATGAAACTCAGCATTCAGTTTCAATCCCGTTGCAACAAATAAAAAGGCAAGTAAGTAAGCAGGACAAGCATTTACGGACCCGAAAAAATCGAGCACCTCAGCAACTTGCTCTGCTAAGTCATCCACATTAAGCAGTGGAAAATCTGAAGAAATCTCATCAGCTCCCAACTGCAGGAACTCTTAAACAAATGGTGAAGAAAGACGTTATTAATATCACTCAAACTAAGGAATAACTAAAGCACAAAACCACAGTTACCTCAAAAGTAGTCCAATTCTAATACTGACCTCATGTCCCGGGGCATCAATGTGATAAATGCAGAAGTTATGAAGCAACAAAGAAGCTGCATCTGGGCAAAAGAAGAGACCTTGGAAGCAAAACGAGTCTGTAAAACCCAAGGAAACAAATATTACATTCATTTCACATAGTTAAGTAGGAAATGGTGAAATCCATCAAAGCATTAAAAGGCAATGGACACCTGAACCCCAACAACTCAAGCAATTTCCAACTAATTTAGTCAACCAAAAATCATTACCAAAACATATAAACAAAATAAAAGTCCACCATTTTGTATATTATCTTCAAGAAATTAAATCATGTGAGCAATAAATACAGCAATGCAACAAATTATCATCAAATTTCAAACAAAGAACAGCCAAGAAAAACCCTCAGTAAGAATTTAAACACAACCATTGAATGAAAGAAACAAGAACAGAAACAATAAAAAGAAAAAACGTACAGTTGAGAGCAACATCTGGGTATGTAATCAAAGCAGGCTTTTCTTGATCACCACACACGAACACACTCACTGAACCTCTGCTAGTTTTCACAGCAAATTCCTACAAGCATACAGACACTGCAAGTAAGGAAAACACAGAACCAGAAAACAACAATGACACTGTCTTCCCGGTTTAGTTCGTCACCTTTCCCCCCAAAGGAACCATATCAATATCGATAGAAACCGAGTCACTAGACTCGCCCATAACTCAGTTCTTGACACTCCGAATAATGCAGCTAAGCTAAAGCGAACAACAACTCACTGGGTCGATCTCTTTGTTGTTCTTCTTCTTCTTGTTCCGTTTCTATGGTTTTCTTTTCATTTTAGCTGAATGACGAAGAAGCCCCTAGAGCATACGTTGGTTGAAGATAAAATGACGCTTTAGGCCTTGAGTCAATGGTGGACTATTTGTCTTATTGTTTGTTTTTAGTCCATCCAAGTGACCGTTAGGGTTGATAAAACTGTCAGTCGGGGGTATTTTGTTGTCGTAAAGGATTGAATCTCCAGAAACGGTGACGTATGATAGAGGAATCGTATCATACAGCTGTATGCCACCTGGAAGCCTTAAAAAGGTAAGAATATGATAGTGCGCCAGCTCATGACTGCCCATGCTCAGTTGCTTACAGTCAATATATATATATATATATATATAAAATAAAAAAGATTTTAATTGTTTTTACAATGATTTTTTTAATTAAATTTTAATGACAAAAATGCTTTTAACTAAAAAATAAATATTTACAATAATAATTTTTATTTTTTTTCAAAAAAAAAAGAAAAAAAGAAAAAGAAAAGGTTGGTACCTCAGTTCACGGATTAAATGTTGGGGAAAGAAATAACAGAACGTGCAAAAAAACAGTGATTAATTAATCATTAAAAGTAATAAGATTGGAGGGCTGACGACACGCGATTTTGTCGGGCAAGAAGTCTACGCGCCGGGCCATTTAATTGAACATAGAGAGGACAAATTCTACAACAAAACTGCTGCTTTCAGACAGACCACAGACGGAATTCAAGAATGAGGGCAATGTTTGGCTGGGCATAGCTGGAAGTTTTTGACCGTATCTCAGCATCAAAAAAGAAAGAAAATAGTGGATGTGGTGAACTCTTCCTCCTTTACATCAACCAATTAGTTCTTAAGACCAACACTAAGTTGATTGTGTCTGGCAAGAAGCTTCAAAATTTTTTCATTCTTAACACGATTTTCATTGTTAATAATCTCAGAAACAAACTCTTTACCGTATTAGCTACAATGAACCCCAGAATAAAAAACTCCATCCTCAACTTCTTAGCTACAAACCATAAGGTTAATTATGTAGAATTTAATGTATATAAAAAGATATCACAAACTATGAGAAAAGTTGAGCTAAGCATAACCAGGAATAGAATATCTTCAAAATTCAAGTCCTCCATTGTTCTCCAAAAATTTACACAAAGAAAAAGATCGAATGGTTATTGCACACTTACATGGATCAGGTAAATCAATCAAGTGGTGGATGAGGTTCCACCAGCATCCTGAGAACTAAGTTCATGATGATGATCATGGTGACGATGATGGTGATTGTCCTCATCTTCATCACTGGTATCTTCATCAAAGGACTTCTCTTTGTGGAAGATGCAGCACTTCTTGGAACTCTTCTTTCCCATGAATTCGTTGTCTACAGTTCCCTCCTTCCACGTCACCTTCTTCTTCCTTGGATTGAGCCGCAAGACCAGAGTTTTAGATTGGCTGATGACTGGCTCTTCTAATGTTATGGTGTTGGCTGCGGAGGAGGAAGCTCTTGTGCTAGTTGAACTCATGATCAATCAATTCTCTTTCTAAACCACAAAACTTATATTAACTCTTGTGCATTATATTGAATTCTTTTCTCTATAAATAAATAAAACAATATGATATCAGAATGTCTAAATCTGTGTCACATAGTGCAATAAATAAAATTGTGGCCAAGAACTTGCTTAAGCATTGCACTTTTTTCCTCCTACAATGTTAGATTATCACAATCGCCTTCCATCAAACTAACTACAATAATTACAAAAAGCATAAGAGGAAAAACAATACCAAAGTGGAAGCCAAAGTCGAGTTCCAATATATTTGCTAAATCAGAACCTAAAGAATGTGAAGCCAAATGCCCCACCATTATGTAGGTGTGAAAGTAATTTAACATGCACAACGATAAGTTTTTACTTGTGGTGACCACAAAGAGAAAGGATCAGAACAGAGTAGCTTAACCACTTTCATTTTCTACGACCAAAACCTAGTTTAAGAGTGGATATTAACCTTCTTACCACCCAAAAACCATAGCTCAGTCTTGAATTTGCTTGCCAATCATAAATTACTTCTCAATAAAGTTGAAAAGCTTAAAATCATCAGAAACTAAATGTGCATGATGGAGTTCTTTTGTAATAGATGCTTATGAGTAAAAGCACTTTTTTTTTTGGGGAAAAACAACTTTCAAGTTCTTAGAAAACAACATCAAGTCTTTACTTACTTAAGAGACAGACAGCTTTATCTAAAACATCAATGAGGTTATTTACTAAAACAATCAATTACATTTTTTATTTCAAATAGAAATTTAATATACTCCACTAAATAGATGAAAAAGCAATTTGAATTATTTGACAGCGGTTTTGGAGATGCAAAAGCAATCCCAAACACACAGCAACACAATTGATTCACCACCTTTCTATCTGATATGACATTGTAAAGAATCCCTATTTCACGATGTACAAAATATATTTTCCCAGCATCTCGATGGCAACCACATTCCATATTATCTAAAGAAAACTCAACTTATTTGCAACATCAGCATCTCAATTGGTTTGTACGGAAATATTTCCAATAACAGCTACAATTTCAACAAATCATTTGGGAACTTGTCCTGTGATTGCATTATACGACATATTCAATATTCCTAAATCATAATCAACAGAAACAAACACAATAAAAATCATTGCATCGCAATCACCAAAACCAAGAGCTGAAAACAGAAACCTACAAGGCCTTAAATATCTAACTGAAGAAAGCGATGTAACATCCCAACGAGGGTTCGAACGAACCGACCAGGGCGGAAATAGAAAACAACAGCAAGAAGAATCAATCATAAACACAAAAACCAAAAAATAAAGAAAAGCCAAACGGAAAACAAATTTACCTGCGATGACGGAGAGACTGGGTGGCGAGATCGAGACGGAGGAATGAAGTGAAATCGGGAGAGGAAGAAGAAAATGACGATGACTTGGTAAGTTGAGAGCCAAATTGGATTTGGGTTTGTTTTTGAATGGGCCGGTTTTCATTTATAATTTCATACGGGCCGGGTTATGCTGCACCAAAATTTTTTATTTCGGCCCAGCTCATAATGTGAAGTTCTGAGTCATTTACATTTTATGTTTCACCTACTTAGGTAATCCCTGGATCAAAGATTAAAAGAGCCCAGCCATTGCTGACTCAAAGCTCAATAAAATCTCCAGTCAAGTTAGCAGTAGCATGATATAACAAATGAATTGTGGCCATATAAAGTGATGATGATAATTCCTCATCTGGTTCAGGCTTCTGTAAAGCAGAAACTAGCTCATGCAAGACAGTAAAAACTTAAGATGACCGAATCAATCTACAGCAAGAGTGGCCATATAACACAATGTTAGTACAAATTACAATCAATTTTGATCTCCAGCTGATGACAAGATGAGTTTAATACATAAATAATAGAAGATTCAACTAATCCTATGGCAGTGTTTCATCTCTAATTCAAGATCAGGATGATGCTTGTTCCACTTGGTAGATAAATAACAGTTTGTAAGAGAAGAAATCTCTCTCTACAATCAACACCAAAATCTTGAATTTCAAAGGAGGAATATGGAAGAGCAAAAAGTTAATCAATCAAAGATGTAAGACAAGAATCCCAAACAAACAGGGTCGAAACCCCGCCTACTGCAAATCAACAAAGAAGTAGATACAAACCATAAAGTCTAACAAGGTACTGAGGTGGTGCAACCTGTTTCTCACAAAGGAACTGCATTTTACTAGTTAATGATATGATCCTCTTCCATGGGTTTGCAGTGATGCATCCTAAGGACTCAAAATTAGTGACAGATCATTGCTCCCTCTTACAATGGAAATGCTTTCTTACTTGTATAATTTGAGTTATGGAAAAAACACAAAAGGAATCGTCACCAGCAAAGGGATCACTAAATACAAAGGTCTGCAGGCATAAGCCAGAGCAGAGGGTAACTTTGTCCTTCAATACTATTTCACCAACCGTAAGGCATACACAGGTATATATTTTATTTACATTAGACACAGAAGTTATATGTAATGCTTCTATGGTTAATAACAAGCAAGTTAGCTTAGGCATGAAAGTTTCAAATATGATAATACTTGAGCCGTAAGGGAATTAAATCAACAAGTACATAAACATTCAAGAACTGGGTGGACCAGAGGTTGTCAGTGTGGACATTCTCTGACCTACTAGTAGGTTCCAAACAAAATGTGCAAAACTGAAAATGACATTGCAGCACGAAAAATTCAAAAGACATGCTTGAAATGCACACAGAAAGACCTACTATATGAAAATGCTACAGTGACAGGTGATATGCACAGCACAAGGCTTCAAAAAGGCTGCCAGCCTTTGCAAGCTAAGTTATCGTGTAAGATAGCTATCTCATTTTATTTTGCCAAAAAACATTGCTTATGGCTTTATGAATATGTTATATTAAGCATCATAAATTTGTTTGGAAATTAATTTTCTTCCCGTTAGAGAGGCCTCTACAACCATAAGCCCATAAAATTTACTAGACCGCATGTCTGTACTCCAAAATATATGAGCAGTGATTCAGAAATAAAGCAAAAAATGCCGAGTGGGGACAAATGATGGATTACACAACTCAGAAATTGCCATAATCTTATCAAACTAACCATTTGTGTACAAACAAAACAAAAAATATATACATCAAAAAGACTTTTAAAAAATAACTTGTTGAAATGTTCAAAGCTTCTAAATGAAAAGGTAGACAGAGAAAGAGATTCTCCATAGAGGAAGAACAAAGAAAGATGAATGTAAAGCTCTCATGGTGAGGTTGAAGTTGTGAAAATTGTTGAATATGAACATGTTGATGATAAGAAATCATTAATTCCATAGAACATCCAACTCTTAATGTGTATCATTTTACAAACTGCAGCAAATGTAGATAATCCAAGGTCTACTGAACCCAGCAACATTTAGTCGGCTTACCCATTTAAAACATCTTGTAATACAGGTATAGTTTATACTCCATGTAATTACTACTCACTGATGCAACAAAAAGAACAGTTTGAATTTCATACCAAAGTCCATGGATGTCTTTCAGATGCTCAAAATAGGTTTTTAATTTTCTCAGAAGTGCCCATGCAAACATCAATTAGAACCTGCAATAACTCAAGCTCCTGCACAGAAGGAAATCAAACCCAACTAATAGTAAACGAAGGTGTAAGAAACTATGTTGGCATCGGCTGAATCAACTTTATAAAAGAAGAGCATATTTACGGCTAGAACATACCATGCTCAGACATTTATAATAAAAGGATATTTCAAGTCAAAATGACATTATGTACTGAACAAACTAAACCTGCAACTTGAAAAAGGTAGGTATGGCTATTCACTTTTTTAATGTGAGATCTTCAATGTAAAAAACACTGAATGAAATTACCAACCAATATATTAAGGATATACAGCTGACTAAAAACAATAAAATTGTCTCAAATCCATTCAATCACTCCTGTTACTCAAGAGAAAACACATGAGAAAAAAATACAAATGGGCCCATTTTTAATCAATTTAATTGTGAACAAATAACATAGTTTGAAAAAATACGCACTCGCTAAAACTTTTTGTTAGCATTCAAATAAAAATTCCTAGATGATTCTATTCATTCTTCCAAGCATACAAAATCAGTGAAAAACCAAGACTTTGAGACTTGGAATCTAGGAATCTCTGTGAGAAAGACCATGGCAATGTGTTTGGATCAGAAAGAGGTCCACTAGCCCATAACTTCTCGGCTGAAAGGCATGTCTTGAACATGAAAATAGCATTCCCAACTGATGTACCAAAGAGCCAATTGTAAACATCCCAGAAAACTTCCACCGGTAGCCCATCAACCAAGATAGTGTGATTTCCCCTAAACTTCCACCTGAGACGCTTCACCTGCATCACAGTCTTTCCATCTACTCGAACCATAAGGCATGGATCATTGGCTCCATTTGTGTCACATTCAATAACAAGATCATGAACTTGTCCGTTATCACAAAACTGCGCCCTGGTACAAAATACCTTCTTGCCGAAAAGATGCACTCTTTTAGCAACGAATACAGCACTAGAGGGAACAGGGGTGGCATTGGTCTTCTTGAAAGCTTCTTTTCTCATATCCCCAAGAAGCAAAACCATTTGCCTATCAACAACAACACCCACATAAAATCCCTCAAATGGTTCCGGTCCGGATCCAAATTTTGCCGAAGAAAGGTCCCAATATATGTCAATTATACAAGAATATGCTTCTAAACTCTTGGACCCTTTTCTTTTGGAGAACAACCAGGGTTTTATGTCGACCTTACAAAGACACTGGTTTGCAGCATCATCAATCCCAACACTTAGGCCTTGACCCATCAAATTTTTGCTCCACGTTACAGTAATCAAGCAGGACCGGCCTCGAATACGAGATTGATAAACAGAAGTAACCAAATTCTGGGCATTTTTGGCGGTGTTTGATGATGAAGAATCAGCTACTTGTACCCCATTTTCCCCGAAACAAGACGGAAAATCTCTCATTTTTTAACCCAAAAACTTCAATTCACTTCAGTAGATACTCTCTGCACTCTTTAAACAAACGCTTTTTTCAGCCTAAATAACGAAAATTTAGGACCAACTCATAGATCAAAAACAGTAACGAAACAAAAAGGTAAAGAAGAGAAACGGCTATTACCTCTACTTATCCCAGGAAAAACGAAAAACCCATCTCAGAAATGCCTCAAAATCTGCTTACCAAGACTTGATTTGATCCGGATATAAAGTCTCTGATACATTTCTAAAAATAAAAAACCATCAAACAAAAGTTAAAAGAAATCATGAGAAACACATATAAACTGAAGACAGAACTGGAGAATGTATGAAGTTAAATAAAGTAATAAACTCATAAGAGAATCAGACAAAAAGTGGACTGCCTGTTTCACTGTCAACAACGGAAAATAAAATAAAAATAAAAACTGTATATTTATACCCCAAGATTGTGACAGATGAAATAATATTTATAACCAACTGAAAATGAAGGATAATATAGCAACTAGGTATTGCTGTAAAGGCCGGAATTTGAAGATTACTCTACACTGAGAAGGAAAAAAAGCATCTTGCTTTATCTTGACTTTGCTTTAGCTGACATGCCCACATGAAATGAAGTTACCAAACCGGAACCGCGGATAGAAGGAAAAGGAAGAAAGCTTGAAACAAACTTCCTTGGACTGTCAATGGAGGAAGATAATGTTGATAAATAAATAAATACAGCGTTAACCAAAATCAAAACTATTTATGGTTTCATTTTTGCATGTATTTAAAGGAAGAGAGGTGAGAACGCAGGGATGAATGAATTGAGTAGCTGGCCAAAATGAATAAACGGTTTCTCTTGTGGGAACCACCCACTCAACCATTTCAAGGCTTGCACCATGAATTCTATTCTACATGAATTCTAATTACAAAATAAAACCATAATAATAATTTACAAATATATTATGTTTCAGATAGTAAATAACATTTCTAGCAGAGTTGATTATAACACTAAATTTTGGTAGTATTAAAATTTTTTTATTTTATT
>CP135554.1:801610-853373 GCA_032402905.1 Khaya senegalensis | reverse complement strand
GTGATTTACATTATTTAATTAATGGTGCATCTAAAATGGTTACTTGTAAATTCCTCTTTGCTATTTTAAATAATGCAATTAAACATACTGCATAATTTCTTACATTTGAGGTAATGTACATTTATATGTAAAAGGGAAGATGTGTAAGGAAGGCAAGTGCTTTGTGAACTTTTTACAAATCTTTTATGAATACTTATTATTACTTCGATTTTTTTTATTTTTCATTTTGGCCCTTTTCACTCGAAGTTGCAATGATGGATGCTTTTCCATTTGGTGGGCATTTGTGTCTCTTGATCAAAAAGAAAATTCCATGGTAACTAGAGTGTAACCTTGAGTTGGGCTATACTTGGCCTTGGGCTCTCAAACCCAGCCCTATAATGAAAGAAGAACGTGGTTTGATCTTGTGCTCGCAGCAAAATGAAAAGTTGTAAATCAATCATGCTTGCATGGCTAATTGTCTTGTAATCAGACAAAGATCTTGAATATCATTATCACCAATCTTATCAATTTTCATTGATAAGATTATCTTATCGGATGACAATGTCGTTATTGAATTAAATTATTAGAAATTCTTAGCAACTGTAAGTTTTCTTCTCGTGTGAAAATGACTCAATCCCACGTGAAGTTAAGCAGAAATCGTTTTCATGGCTGTACCCACAAATTCTCTGTTACGAAGCAATTAGCTGGAAATATTTACATTAAAAATGACACCAGATTTGACAGTGAACACACAAATGGCCAAGTTTACTGGTTTGTCTGATGGGTTTGACAGCTCAAGAAGCGCAGTATTTACGGAAATAATATTATTTTTGTTTTGGAGGTTAATTTATGAAGCATAGAGACAAAGATTCATGAAACTGTTCCTGTTCCTGTTCCATGTTTGTTCTTTGTTCATGAAATCTTGCAAGACGGAAATTGAGTGAGAGTTGTTTGCTGTCCGAGAAAGAGAGATGGCTAAGCAATATCTAGTTCTAGATGCATGGATAAGTGAAGCACAACAGGCAGCAAAGATGGTGAAAGAAATAGAAGCCAGAGTCAAGCACAAGAACCTGGAAAAACAACAAGAACAACAGCAGCAGCAACACGGATTTGGTGATGAGATTGTTCGATCCAAGATCTTGCAAGTTGGAGTGAAGCTTGATCGATTGGAATCACCTCTCCATAACCCACTTTCAAAACCAAATCTTGTACGTTAATTTTTTCCTCTCTCATTTGGTCAATTTTTGATTGATTTCTTTTTTGTTTTACTTGGTTTGAGTTTAATTCTGATGGGTGTTTTCAGTGTTAGTTTCTGTTATTCTCCATGCGATTAGTTTCTTCTATTCTCTATGTGATGGTTTGGTGATAGTACAAGTTTTCATTTAATCCACAAATGAGCTCATGTTGTATTAGCACTGGTATTGCTTTGGATAGTAATATGGTGATGCACTGTATTTACAGAACAAATGAAGATTTGGAATCTAGATGGAAAATTCTATCGGATGCCAAGCTGTGAACAAGAGCAGTGGCTTGTAATATACACTACTAAAATATGTTCCGACAGCTATGACTATGGTACCACTCTCGAGTCTTGTCGGTCACAGATACAAATGTTCTAGCTAATGAATTGCAAACTATGTGAGGCAAATGCCTAGAGCATCAACAGCCTTGAGTTTGTCACTTTGGATATTACCTATATGTAGAGGGGTTTAGATCCTGTAATCATTCCATTCATAAAAAGAAGTTGCCTGTCAATTCATTTACTTGGATTGTCGCTGTGGTCAACAGTGCTCCTTCTGTCCTTCACATATGCATTACTAAAGCAGAGAGAATGACTCGAAAATCTTATCTTAATTGCATACACTAGAAACTTAGACTAAATACAAGAGTATTTGTGATAAAGTGGTCAAATTTGTTGAAATGTTCTACATGCATACATACAATCATGAACTTTAGAACTTGGAAAGACCTCATTAGATGCTAAATGAGCTGCATTTGATATTAGCTCAAGTTCAAGCTTCCCATATTGTGCTGCAGGTCAAACGAAGGCCCCATTCCCCAACGAGGAGTCGGAGCTGCTGAAACCTATTGTTGTAAGTTTTTGAAAATACTTGAGATACTGAATTTGAAACCGTGGTTATTAGGCTTTTGACTATCCCTGTGGTGTTTCTTCTTCGTGCAGTCAGAAGATGCAACCCAAAGCCACATGCAGGTATTCATTTTGACCATCCCCGTTTGCTGTCATCTCATTTTTATTTAAGGGAAAATTCTTTTCCCTGGTTTGTTTGCACAAACAGATCAAATGCCGCAGTTCTTATGTCTCAATGAGTTTGCTGTGGAGGATTTTCCGGACCATCTGCGTCATTGTTGGCGTAGCTGCATTTCTGTTTATCTTGGTTATCCTCTGCGCATAAATTGCATACATACTCAGCCATTTGTTTCCATCGAGACAGTTTCTATATTAGTTCTTTTATACCAGAAGCGGTAAAAGATTATGCAGAAATCTATTAGGATAGTTGTTCAGAATTTTTTGGATCTCAGAACAGATCAGAAAGCTTTCCTGATACATCGACTGAATAGCAACATCAGAAATCAATCAGAAGGAAAGTAGAACATTGTACCAAGATTGCAACATCAATCTCCAATTGTGAAATCATTATTGAATCCTTAGCCTCCTAGAAATTCCCTAAAATATGTCTTGATCCAATTATAGTGAATAGTGATTTTCTGACAACTGCTCTCTAAAATCTTGAAGAAGCTCTAATAGTGTAATGTATGATCGTGGAAATGAGTCCTGAAGCCTGAACTTAGTATCTTTCTTAAAAGGAATTGGACGTGTCATGATTCCATTGGATGGATGTATGTACAACTGGTGTGGTTGCAACTTATCATTATCGAGCAAATTTCTTGTCTCCTCATTTAGTCATCTATGCTTACAATTGATGGACCACAAAGGTAAAAGAAACACAATGTTAATCATTAATGCCCACAAAATGTTACTATGTTACTGCCAATCAAATGATCTGAACACTGTAGCTTGAAGCATAAGGGAGAAAATTGAGAGACAAAAACAGAGTACATACAAGTCTTGTTAATAGTATCTGGGGAGGGTTTCCCTCCTACAATTGGAAAAGGACAGAAAATAACATGGCACCAAAAACAAAATAATTTATACAATCTTTAGCCTGCCAAGGGATTGAAAATGGTGCCACAAATAGTAATCTATAATTCATCATTGTCAAAGCAAAGCAACAACATTTTCTCCCTCTATCTATATTCTTCTTCCTTTCTTTCACCTACTATGAAACACTTCTCCTTTCTTTAATGTTTTGAAATGGGGTGGCTGCAATCCCTTTTCTCTCCATTGAAGAAGCTCTGGTTTCGCGTGCATTCAGCTCACAAGAAGAGTATTTCCTCAGTCACTCTAATCATGCTATGCTAACCTTTGGTTGGATGCTTTGTATGCCATAAAAATACTCTGTTCTATTTGCATATTGTGCATTTTCCATGCTAAGTATACAAGACATGGGATGAAAACTGGTATGGATTTCTGCGTTCTTTGTGGGAGTTCTCGTCTTGTTGCCAATGTATTCACTGCCATGCATCACATAGTTTCTTGCCTCCTAACTGCAAACAACAAGTTCATATCTTCAAACATCTCTTATCGACCAAATTGTTGATCTTATATATTTTTGAATGATTTTTTTTTTCAGATACAGGGATATATATTTTGTACGAGGATGTGAGATCCTGCCAATGTGAAGATGTGCACGTCCTCTGGTCAATCCTTGTTGAGTCTCAGACACAGTCCATGCCATCACACAACACCGATATCGATCTTTCAAGCCAGTTTCAACAACGAAAGCAGAAAATCAAAGTCACTGGGAGATGATAAATTTTCCTGTTATGTAAACATTTTATCTTAGTTCCTCTCCTTTACTTATTATGATCTGTAGCCAAACTATCAAGCACAAAACATTGATCTGTTGATCTATTCTTCAAGCTGTCGGTGCTAAATTCCAGAAGGTTTAATTTGCTTGGCCAAATTGTACTGGAAGTAAGATGCTTTGTCTATTTTTTGGCAGTTGGGATTGCGGTTATTATTATTATTATTATTATTTTTCTATATTCAATAGTGTGATGACCGAAGAGAGAGTAGTGAGGCTGATAGACTTTGATATGAAATTGATGGGAGAACTTAACTTACATTACAAATGTTCTTATTCTGTCTTTCAAACAATTCTGTCTAGGCTTCAATTCATAACCGTTGATGGTGATCTGATGTCAGTCAAACTTCAATTCAAGTGTAAGCAATCAAACCAACTGATCTATCAATCTACAAACTTAATTAAGAAGCTTTAACACCCATCTTCAGTACCAATATCAGGCTTGAAGATTCCTTATAAGCCCAATTTCCTTTTTGGATTTTTGAGCTTTACTTTTGGATTTATCTAATTAAGCCCAATTCCTTACAAGGCCAGTAATCAAACTCAGAGGGCTAAGTTCCACAAACTCAAAAGATTGTCTTCACATGATTTTTTAGCTGTGCCTGTGAATAAGCACAAAAATCACAGAAACCTCAGTTTTAGCCAGCATCCACCGTCGTGCCCCTTCCTCTGCCTCTGCCTAAGATAAGGGGTATATTTAAATGTTATATTAACATTTAAGCCCCTAAAATTTTATATATTTTTTATAAATTAAGGAATATTTAGTGACCCAAAAATGAATGAAATGTTTTTGTAATGTTGAGTTATATACTCCCTTATTTTTTTTGGGGGGGTGGGTGGTGTGGGGTTGAACATTAATGGAAAGTTTGTGTAAATAGAGTGAGAGGGACCTATGTGATACAAATAGATAAAAGTGTACATTTATATAAAAATATGTAACAGAATAGGGATCTTACTGTTATTATTTCCCTCTTGAATGTCCCTGATGTTCAAGTTACTCGAGAAGAGGCAAACATGCATATCGAATATTAATTATTATTTCCCCATCTCTCTTCATGTTATAGTTGGTTTTTGGTCCATTATCGTTAGTGGCGAAGTCACCAACATTTTGTGTACGACAAACAGTTTCGTTTCTGTAACTAAGAAAAGCAGTTCAAGAGAAAACTCTCTTCCTTAGCATCTTCTTAGACTCTTAAATTCCAGATACCCTCTTGCTTGCTTGACTTCTTTCTTTCTTTTTATTGCTTTTTTGAACTTAGTATGTTAAATTTTGATACGTGTTTGTCGGAACAAAGATACTGAGTAGAAGAGAGCTGAGTTGGGCTGAATTGAGTATCATTTCTTGATTTCAGCTCAGGATTTTCTGTATTGGTTTTGGTTATGGCTTCTTCAGTTCTCTTTCCTGCTACTTCAGTTGCTGGCGTTAGATGGTCTGGGGCTCAGGTGAAGGGTCCCAGATTCTCTGTACGGGCTTCTTTGGACACAAATGTTTCGGATATGGGTGTCAATGGTAATTTTCTCTTCCTTGTTTTGCTGTTTATCAATTTTTGATCTTTTGGCTTTTCTGGTTTCTTGGTATTTTGTTTTTGTTGATGGGATTTTTGATCCGTTGGGAGTTCTTGTTGGGTTATATAGTTTGTTAATTATGAAATTTTGAAGCTATTGATGGTGAGTTTGCTGTATACCCAATAAAGTTTGAATTGAATTCGAGGGAGAGTTGTTCATTTATTTAAGTTATAGTTTAGGATAAAGTTATTAATCAAGTTCTGGAGTATTTTCTAGTGACTTGCCTCCCCTCCAGTGAACTTTTATCCCAAGGAATTGATGGAGAGATCAGATATTTCATATTCTTACAAACTATGGAAATATTGCAAGTTTGTCAAATTTCGATCGATTAGTTTGGTAAATACATATGCAATTCTGCTTTGTGTTTCTTCTCAGAGACATTTTATGTCCAGAGATCATGTTAGAAATTTGTTACTTTGAAACTTTTATATTTTGGACATTGCCGTGCGTAATTGGATGGTATAATTCGCAGCTCCCAAGGGTTTGTTTCCACCAGAACCTGAACATTACAGAGGGCCAAAGCTGAAAGTGGCTATTATTGGAGCTGGGCTAGCGGGCATGTCAACAGCTGTGGAATTGTTGGATCAAGGCCATGAGGTTTTGCTCATCTTAGTTTTCAATCTTCTGGATGTTTTCATTCATCTCTTAAGTGTCTGTCTTCTGAAATGTCTCGATTTATCATTCCATCCTTGCAGCTCAACTCACAATTTGAAGTAAAGGGGGTTTTGAGCTTCAATATTTTTAAGTAAATAGCAGAAGCTTTTTTTCAGCAGTTCAAAAACATTTAATCAGTCATCATTTTCTTTAGAGCAGGCACTATTTATGTTCACAAAGTCTATTTTATTTGGAAATTATTGAGTTTTGTTGATTCTCTTGACAATGGAAGCTGTTAGATGAATTTTTGTTTTCTTTTCCAGGTGGATATATACGAGTCAAGGTCTTTCATTGGTGGTAAAGTGGGTTCTTTTGTTGATAAACGTGGAAACCATATTGAAATGGGCCTGCACGTTTTCTTTGGATGCTATAATAATCTCTTCCGTTTGATGAAAAAGGTAGAGCTGGCTTAGTTGTGAATATACTGCACTGAATGATTATAATTTTTTTACCTTTACAAACCATTTTTCTTACTGAGAAAAAAAATAAATAAAAGAAGCCATGCAAAAGAATTATGATTTTAGATTTGCATAAGATCATAGTGTAGTTTGGTTGTAAGATCATCTGAAACTATTTTTCTTATAATATGATGGATTGGAATCATGGCTTTTCTTAGAATGGATATTTGGGATGTTTATTTCAAAGTTTAAATCTATTAACATGTTCCACCGAAAAACGTTGGGCTTCTTTGTTTATGATCTCTGATAGTATTTCTTTGATCACTATAGGTCGGTGCGGATAAAAATTTACTCTTGAAGGATCATACTCACACTTTTGTAAATAAGGGCGGTGAAATTGGTGGTATGGTTATTTCTTGACCAAATAAAACCATATATGGTTATGCTTGGTGGTTTGATATAACCTTCTCCTAAATTGGTTCATGTATCGTCAAATCTATTAATAACTCTAATTTGGTTGATGATTTTGACTTTCAACTGCAGAACTTGATTTTCGGTTTCCAGTTGGAGCTCCATTACACGGGATTAGGGCATTTTTGTCCACAAATCAGCTTAAGGTAGTGTATACTAATATAGGTTCCGTGGGTTTTGCATATACTTAATTTTTGCACTCTGATAACCCAGCTGTATGATGAAGCAGTATTCCTTTTTGCACCCTTTGGGATTCTCTTATGATGTATTTTGCCTTGTATATTGCTCAATTGCAGACTTATGATAAAGCAAGAAATGCTGTTGCTCTAGCTTTAAGTCCTGTTGTAAAAGCACTTATTAATCCAGATGGAGCCATGATAGACATACGGAATTTGGATAGTGTAAGCTTGGCATCTTATTTTTTTCTTCTTTTGGTCTTCATCCCTGTTCTTACATATTGTTCCTTTACCTAAAATTTCATTTCTTCTTACAGATATGCTTCTCTGATTGGTTCTTGTCCAAAGGTGGCACGCGAATGAGTATACAGAGAATGTGGGATCCTGTTGCTTATGCCCTTGGATTTATTGACTGTGATAACATCAGTGCTCGCTGTATGCTCACTATATTCTCATTATTTGCCACTAAAACTGAGGCTTCCCTGTTGCGCATGCTCAAGGGTTCTCCGGATGTTTACTTGAGCAGCCCCATCAGAGATTATATCATAGATAAAGGGGGCAGGTATGTTTGCAATTATATGTTGACGCCATTGTGGTGGTCTATCAATATTGTTTGTTTTTCTCTTATGGACTGATTTTCCCAATTTCGGGATCTCTTGCCAGAGCAGGTTCCATCTTAGGTGGGGATGCCGAGAGGTACTTTATGATAAATCTGCTGATGGCACAACATATGTCACTGGACTTGCCATGTCTAAGGTAAATTGTTGTCTAAGTTAAATTGTTTCTCATGTGCCTTCAATTAGATGCCAAAGGCTAAGTTATGACTTATGTTTCTATTGAATTTCCTTGGATCAAGGTAATGAAGCGACCAGACTTCTGTAAATTAGTTGCTTATATTATCTGTTAGAAGCAGTGTCTACTGAAGTTGAGTTTATTCTTTAAGGCTTATTTTTCTTATAAGTTTTAATTCCATTTCAGGCCACTGATAAGAAAATTGTGAAAGCTGATGCATATGTTGCAGGTTTGTAGTTAAATCTTCCTTGTTCATTTTGATCTTCTCTCTCTTTTAGATCACCATATAATGCTTGTGAATCATGTTTGTTTTTATTCAACCTTCCATTTCATGGCAGCATGTGATGTCCCTGGAATTAAAAGATTACTTCCATCGTCGTGGAGGGAAATGAAATTTTTTGACAATATATATGAGCTAGTTGGAGTGCCTGTCATCACAGTGCAACTTAGATACAATGGTTGGGTTACTGAGTTACAGGACCTAGAACGTTCAAGGTGATACATTAATCTTCAATAAAGTTTCGGGCATTCAAACACTAAATGCTCTTTAAGGGCCAAAGAAAATCTGCTTTTGCACTTCACTTCCTGATACTAAGGAAATAAAAGTCGTCCAATTTTTCACAGATCTTGTTTAGTAACTGGCAGGCAATTGAGGCAAGCTGTGGGGTTAGATAACCTTTTGTATACTCCAGATGCCGATTTCTCTTGTTTTGCTGACCTAGCACTCACTTCTCCTGAAGATTACTACAGGGAGGGGCAAGGTTCATTGCTCCAGTAAGGAAAACTTCTTATTTTTCTCGTAATTAGCTTCATTATTAAGTGATTGGAATCCAGTATGGCATCCTTTTGCCAAGATTTTCTTTCTGGGTCATGCTTGTTTTTGTATTGTCACACTTACTACAATTATATCATCTTTCAGATGTGTTCTGACACCTGGCGATCCTTACATGCCCTTGACGAATGATAAAATCATAAAGAGAGTAGCAAAACAGGTTGTTAGCCTCAAAGCAACGCTTCATTCTGACAGTAACTACTAGATTAGTTATTTTTGCCTTTCTTATCTTAGATGAGTATCTCACATTGTTAAGTGACTTGAGCCTGATAAAAAACGATGCAACTTTCTAGATTCTACATCGATTCAGTTTATATGTTCACGGTTCCTACTTTTTATCAGGTTTTAGCTTTATTCCCATCATCCCAAGGTTTAGAAGTTATTTGGTCATCTGTTGTCAAAATTGGGCAATCTTTATATCGCGAAGGACCAGGTAAAGATCCCTTCAGACCTGATCAAAAGACGCCTGTGAAGAACTTCTTCCTCGCAGGCTCATATACGAAACAGGTAACTACAAATATTCACTCACTCTAAATATTTTTCCGCAGACTTTAATATGATTGATAAAAAAAAGGAAGCAGTACGTGTCCTAATCGCTTTTACCTTTACAGGATTACATAGATAGCATGGAAGGAGCAACTTTGTCTGGCAGACAAGCCTCGGCCTACATATGCAATGCTGGAGAAGAATTAGTGACTTTGAAAAAAAAGCTTGCAGCTTTTGAATCTCAAGAAGAAATGCAAGCTCCAACGACTGATGAACTAAGTCTTGTTTGAAACCCCCACAATTCATTCACTTTGCTTAATGCAAACCACCTCTAATGGCCGAGGCTAGGCTGTCGTTAAGCCGGAAATAAAGTGGTGTTAACACATACGTAATCTGAATGATATATATACTCAGATGTAATCCGTGACATATTTTTAAGTTAATCATATGCATCCCTGCTGTTAAGGGTTCTTATTCTGGAAAGACTAATCCTTAATAACCATACTTATTTGCTAATACAAATATTTCCGTCAATTGGTTAATCATATACAAATATCTCCGTCAAATGCAAAGACTAATCAGTGACTTATAGTCGTGAAGAAAATGCGGAGTCGGTTAATTTGACTTCATTCCAGTCCGCATGCAGCCACGGCTACGAATTTTTGTTCGTAGGAAATTAATTTTTTTTTTTTTTTTTTCAGAAAGTGCTTCTGAAAAATAAGTTTAGAAAATATTTCCGAGAAAAAGAAATGCTTAACCCGCACAAAATCTAAGCTGCGGCGGTGGATAAGGCCGAAAAAATGGCGGGAATCGGTTGCTTTCTTCAACCCAATTATCAAAGCGTGAATCCCCGTCCAACCTTGCGGTGCATCCACGGCGTAAAATGCTTCTCAGGCACACCGGATAAAACTAGAACTCCCCAGTTTCTGAAATTTGCAGTTAGTGGAGTCACTGAGCTTCTGAGACTCTTCTCCTCCTCCGACAGAGACAGGTACTTATTTTCTACCTTCTGTTTGGTTACCCAAAAATTACCGCTCTGTTTGTCAAAGATTATCAAAAATCCACGAGAAGAACCTGCTAGCCAGGGAAAGTGCTCAGTGCAAACTTTGTTATACTTAATTATCTGATACTTCTAATTATTTGATAAGTGTTCTCATAATCAAAATTTTAGTTTATTGTTTCTATTGATCAAGTTTTGCAGATTGGATAGTATCAGTTGTAAACAAAGAGAGGAGATTTCAATTTCGAGTATCGATGATATAGTGACCATTCTCAAGTCTGATTACGAGAATGCTTATTTCGTTACAGGTATCAATACAATATTGCATTTTGCTTTAATTTAAGGTTAGTTAATATGGAGATGGTTAGAAGTCCTGTTATGTGCTTATATTAATTGATTTCTTTTTCTTTATTTCTATGAAAGGAATTTTCACTCCTGAAATTTATTTGGAAGATTGTATATTTGAAGACCCGACTATTAGATTTCAAGGTAAGAAGAATCCTGGTTGTTGACATGAGAAATTTAGAATTTGTTTATTTTCTTGTTATGTACTTTGTGTTACATCTGGTGTTCCAAACTACATTTTGTGAACATTCCTGAGAAACAGAGCTTGCCTTCATATGCTCTGTTTCTCTCTATGGTTTGTGTCTATTTGAAGAAACAAAAGAGTCCGATGTCTTTGAATAAAGGTGATAAAACTTGACTAATTTCTACTGTCTTTGGCTATTCAGGTAAGGAGTTGTATTCCCGCAACTTAAGGTTGCTTGCTCCTTTCTTTGAATATCCATCAATTGGATTGGAAAGGATTGAGAAGGTAGTTATGCTCTATGGATTGATATTTGCTTTCAGTTGACAAATATTAGTTGGATATCCACATGAACTTTGTTAACTGCCTGTTTATGGCTTCTTCCGAGCCAATGGTTGAGATTTTTTAATGGTCTCACAATGATTGGTCAAGTTGTGTGGATATTTTTAATGGTACCTAATTTTATGACTTCATATTCAGGGTTCCAACTCTAAAACAAATTTTGTGCTGGCAACATGGAAACTAAGGTATTTGGTCTACTGACTCCACTCTGTTTTTTTTTCCTGTGCATGACAAAATCCATTGCCTCCAAATTCTTATGGAGCAACTTAATTTGTGTGAACATTTTCAGCCAATATCAATTCTAGTTGAGTCCTTCTCTGTTATGATGTGGATTAGCCCTTATCTATAGTTTGCAGAATCACAATGGATTAAATTTATCAGAACCCCAAATGGCACCAGGTGATGTAGGAATATTTGAATCAAAATCACTAATAAGATAAGGTTAAGGATCCATTTTCAGATGAATGCCTTGCTTTTGAACAAGTGAGGAAACAAAGAATGTCCCACTGACTTGCCTCACATAGATTGAAAAATAGTTTTCAACAAGGAATATGGTATATTTATGCTGTTACCTCTTCAACTTGTTAATCAATTGCTAGTTTCTCTTATTTGCAGAACCTACCTAGAACTCCCATGGAGGCCTCTCATTTCTATTGATGGAAGCACCGTCTATGAGCTAAATGATGAGTTTAAAGTAAGAAAGAGTTCTTGTTTCTCCCACTGTTTAATATATTTGAACTAACTTACTGCACATGGTGAGTGCTGCTACTTACAAGTGCTTGTCACTGGGAATTCAACAGATTACTCGGCATGCTGAGAGTTGGAGTGTTTCTGCACTAGAAGCAATTGGCCAGATATTTACCTCAAGTAATTGAAATTTGCAAGTCTCCAGAGATCCAATGCTGCCTAATTTCATGCATGACTAATACTGGTCCTGATTGCTGATTATGACTGCCAGGATCAAACTGATATGGTAAAATATGTAATTGTTTAAATTCATTGCCCGTAATTTACATGTTAGTACCACCATAACATCATTCTACATTCCAAAAACTTCGACCTACCTGCATAGGATAGAATGCTCATATAAGATACTCAGCATGTTTCTTCTTTCTCTTATCTAAGCAATCAAATGCTCCTCATGGAACCTTAGATTCTGGTAAAAAAAAAAAGAGAGGTCTTTGATGAGCTTGCTGTTATATTCATTGCTTGACGTACGGCCATAGCTTTTCGGACAGAGTAATGAACCGGCTTAACTTTATTCCCAACTAAGAACATTATAGCTGCTTTCAGGTTCATTTCCATACTTAATTGAACTTAAAAAAATTCCTGAAAAGACTTCTTTAGGTGATTAACAATGAAACATCATGACATAGTTTACTTTTTATGCCAAAAAAACAGAAGAACCGAGATCTTAAAATACTTAAAACTACTAAATCTTTGCTCTGTTTTTAAAGGGCAGAAGACTAGCAGTGTAATGATAATATGGGGACATTGCCAATTGCCATCAAGTAGAAATAAGATTAACTGTTTGCTTTATAAAGAAGTAATGAGAGCTCCTCATGTTCTGGCGCAGAAAGTCCACAACTTTGTAGTTGAAAGCAACTAACAGTCTTGTCTAGATTTTTCAATACTTAAATGAAATCATTGTTTATATGAGAATCCTAGGAGCTGCTGGTGGTGGCAGCAGTAATTGCTGAGCATGCGCGCGCAAGTAATTGATTGTATAGCTATGCTTTTTAAGATGTGGCATTGTGGGCCTAATCAATAGGCTTTTAAATTTTCTTGGCATCTCAAATTTCCCCTTGGTGCGTGGAAAATTTTCCACTTTTTATGGACCTATAGAAATTGCTTATTATCTGTTGAATTTTTGGCCAAATGAAGAGAAAAAAGGTAGCTTGTTTATATTAAAATGCTTCTGTTTTTGAGTGCATCAGGCTTCGTTTTCAGCTCCGCTCCTGCGTTTGAATTCGACAAAGACTTGGGTCTGCACTTTTCATGACTTCAAGATGTCCTCAAACGAGAAATTTTATCCATTGGCTTCACTGTAAACTTGCATTTGGAGCTAAACAAGCAGCTCTACTTCTCAACACATTGATATACAATTTTCCACACCAAATGCAAATTTAGAAGCATCAATGTACATTCAATATATATATCATAATCACATAATACATCTTCAAATTAAATCAAACAATTAAATATTTTATATCATATCGATTGGCAGAAAGACAAAACACATTTCGACCCGAATTCACATGCAAGTTTTAATTAGTTCAGTCCTTCCTCCATGCATACAACAACAAAGAGAACCCTCCGTTACTTCCGCAAGATCTTGTGGATGAAGAACATGAACTTCTGCCGCCATCGCTGCTCTCGTCCGCCCACTGCAAAACACTGGAGCAAGAAGGCGATGACGATAATGAAACCGACGCCATTGATGCTGGTGACAAGCTCTTCTTCATCAGTCTCTTTTCCGGGCCGACCATCTCCGGCCACACTCCACCGTCACCAACTTGAAAAATAAACACACCATGCCCGTTTCCACTGTGGCCGCCATTGCTGTTATTATCCGCTCCGTTGCCATTGTTGTTATTGACCCAATTGAAAACATCCCAGAAAAACTCTACTTCAATACCGTCGACGTAAATTTTTTCATGGCCTCTGAATTTCCATGCAAGCCTCTTGATAACAAGGCTGGTTTCACCGTCAACTTTTACTTTGAGCACACCGCTGTTGCACTCTATACCAATTTCATGTTTGGATCCCAAGAACTGTGCTCTAGAAATGTAACTCTTGAGTCCGAAAACGTGTTCTCTGCGAGACAGCAGAGCCGGCTCAGAAAGTTGTTGAGTCATGATCAACCCAGATCGTCGAGTAAACTCGTCGTGAAGATCACCAAGAAAGAATTCGAGTTTTGCATTGCCTGAAATGCCAACGTAGAAACAAGAGTCAGGCTCAGCGGAGTTTCGAGTGAATTGAGCCCGAGTGAAGTCCCAATAAAGTTTGATTCTTTGGTAATGGTGGTGGGTTAAGTAGATGGATTTGGAGCCGGGTCGGCTACGGAAGAAGGAGAAGGTAGACGGGTAGAGAGAAATAGTTATGGAGAAAGAATCGGCAGCATAGATAGTTAAGGAATGAGAGAAGAGATTTTTTGACCAAGTGAGAGTGAGATAAGTTGGTGAGTTACATATCTGAGATTGGTAAGTACAAGAAACGAGATTCTGAGGGACTTGAGAACTGCTGCTTGAATCTGTGCTGGGATGGCTGAAACATGCTGGAATCATGGTGTTCAATTGAGTAACTGCTAGCTACGAGAGAATTGCATGTGGGGAACTCGGTGCGTATCTAAGAGAGTTTTGGTATGGGGCTAATTAAGGAGTTTGCTCAGTTTTTGAGGTTTTGCGGTTTAGAGAGAGAGAGAGAGAGAGAGAGAGAGAGAGAGGGGTAGGGTTTTCTTTTGGACGATGAGATGGGAACGAATGAGGATTTTGGAGGCTTTTATGGCTTGGTTTTTGTATTGATTGAGGGGCAGTTTGCCCTTTTGATAAGACGAAGTTTTTGTTTTTGTTTTTTTAATGTTGTTCGTTGGACAGTCACAGAGGCAATAAGGTGGGTGCTTTGAATCTTGAATGATGAGAACATAAGCTGTTTCATCATCACAACCATCAAGAGCAGCAGCAGCAACAGCAGATGCTATTTGCTCTTTGGCTAAGCCTTATACAGTTCAATATTCGACCCAGGTTATTGTGCAAGCAACTGTATCGTATAATAAATATTCTCAACTCTTTATATGAAATAATTCAAAAAAGTGATAAAGATTAAAAGAGTTTGAATTATGAAAAAAAATTATCAGTAAATCAAATTTAAATTAGAAAATTAGATAAAATTATTATTATAAATAATAGTATATATTATGATTAATGATCATCAATCAATAAAACAAATCTGTAATTTTATTCCTTCCATAGCTCTTGTCCGTTTTTAATTTTTCTTCCACATTTATATGCATTCTAGCCCTACCCTGAATGGCGATGTTTTCTTCCCTTGATTTGCGCCATTGACATGGCTTTCCAACAATGAAAATCAAAACAAATATGAGCTGTGTTCCACTTGAGACTCAGTCACAATTTGATATTAATTTCTTTACAATTAATATATCCTGAGGCTAACCAACCCCTTTCTTCCTGTTTGTTTGCCATCTCAAAAGAAAAAGAGAGATGGGACCTTGATATAAAAAAAAAAAAAGAAAAAAAAAACTCTCAACTCATATCAACCACCTCTTTCTAGGGCTCTTGTTAATTCACTTGTCAATCAAATTAGGTTTAGGTTTAGGTTTGGAATTATCAAACTTGATGGGTAATTTAGTTTTCATTGTTGTTGGATAAACATTGGCTCGGCTGTGCCATTAATACATTGACCTTCTTTAATTTTTCGTTTCATGTAAGTACGAAGGAATTTAATATTATTTGAAAACATATTTCTTCTTCTCTACTTTCCATTGTCCAAAATCAAACTGCTACATTTTGCCAGATTTCTAACTGCTACATTACATGTTTTTGGATTTGATTGAACTTAATTACAGCTTCCCCGATGCATTGGTTGGACCCTAATTTTGTCTTTTTATTTTTTTATTATTTTATTAAAAATCACTGTGTTTTCTATTACCAAATCAATAAAATAATTACCTAAAAAAATAATAATACTTAGAAGTTACTCCAAAATGCATGTGACTGTGAGAATTAATTAACCAAGAATTTGTTGTTGAAATATTAATTCTCAATATTTGGCTCCTTGCTATTAGTGGTTAGACCGACAGAGCTCACTTGCTTCCCCCAGTTTATTTGGACGTAACCCAATACATGTAGCAACAATCATTGTATTTGCTCAAATCATGTTATACAAGTCGGAGGTTGCTTTGTGTTGCAAAATTGGTAGGGCAAATTCAACATAATATATATGCATGCATGCATGGCTCAAGTTTCAAATAATATATATGGCCTAGCATTTATGTATACAAATATTAGAAATAAATAAATGGGTAAAAAACCATGGTTCTTGCAAACTGCCAAGGCATGAAATTATGGGTACATCAGGATCGACATTGTTGAGTCTCCCTGGTCCTCTAAAGTAAAATTAAGAAAAATGAATGTTCATGTTACCAATACTGAACAATCTCAGTATGCAGCAGATTGGCGTTCATGCTGAACGGCTTTGTTAAGCAGGCTATCGTGTTCCAGAGCCACAACAACAAGAGAATTGCCAATGCCACGACCCATGGCAAGCATAATCTCCCTCATCAGAGATCTAAACTCTCTGCAATCAATATTCCCACTGCGATCTTCGTCAAATCTTTCGAAAATGTTGCTGAAAAGACGATCTATTTCCTCTCGCGGCTGAGACTCATCTTCCATGTCAAAAAACCTTGTAAATCTTTCACGAAGCACGTTGCGAGTGAGTTGTCCGTTCTCAGTAACATTCAACTCTTGGAAGCATTCGTTAACACATTTTTCAAACTCAACTGTGTCTTCCACAAATTTCGTCACTGTAGAACCATCAACAACAGCCAAACTCTTCATTTTTTGCCCCACAGACAATGATGGATTGATACGATCTGATCAATTTTGCTTTCCGAATATGTTATATAATTAACAGTAACCCTAATAATAGGTGATTCTTTATAATCATTGACGGGACTTCCCACTGTTTTTGGTTCGCAAATGCAGCCAAAACCAACAAAAATTTTCTGCTTTTGGAAAGCTGCTTATAGCTTTTCATGGTGTGGCCATGTTTCTAGCGTCTGCAAACACATAAAAAAAAAGGCCTTATAATTCCACGGATTATACTTATCCTCCTAAGTCGTGCTTTTCATACACCACCACATGCAACACAAGACACACGTGCTTTGCCTGCCATCGTTGATTTCTATGCTTGCAATAACTGTGAGTTGGGCATTCTGTAGACTTAGGCCCAATCCAATCAAAGAGAGTGGAAGCAACTACTTACGTTCGTTTCAGTACTCCATCTCCATGTCACGTGCGCCATCCAACAAATGCATCCCACCTTCCAAACACTGCACGTGCTCGATCTAATCATCATTTTTAATTTCCTTAATTATCACAATTTTATAATTCTCATAAGACAGATTCGCGAGTGAGAGTGGAGGGATTGCCAGTTGTGTGTTAGAATTAGTAAAATTTATTATTTTTAAATATTTTGTAATGAATTTAATTGTGTCGGTGTCAACAAGTCAGTCCATTTTTCAAACCAATATTATTTTAATAATATTATATTATCTAAACACTACACAGTAGTCAACTACTTGTTGTATTAATCATACAAGGCGTCACTCCACTGCCTTGAATTAGTCCTACTTATTAATAATAATAATAATAATAATCTTAATTAGTTGTACGTGACAATAAAAGAAAATATTTTTTTTTTCTTAAAAAACCCGGTTAATTAATTGGATGATGTTAATCCATGCACGTGAAATAGACTTACGTTTAATGTTAATCTCGAATTAATTAACTAATTAATTAATTTAATCATCGCTATCATTGCTTGGTATGAAGAAAGTTAGATTTAATTGTAGGCAGTTTGGAATATCCCAAGTTGCTTTTGTGTGTTTATTTTTGACCGTTTTGTATTGTTGTACGGCATTACTTCACATGTCAACCGGTCAAACCAGGAATTTACCGCAAATTAATTGTATTTTCCTTAATTAATTACGGCGGGGCTGGGCGGGCATCTAATATTTGCAATTTTTGACTTCCATTTGTTCTTTTGACTTAATTAATCAATTTTTATGTGCAAATTATTTTATTTAATTTAATGTGAATATATTTAAAATTATTTAAAATTTACCTAATTTTAATAAATATTCACATTTATTAACTTACTTGTATTTACCATCTAATTATTAAATACAGTCGATACATTAATTTTTATTATATATTTTTTTTAAATTATAATTTTTAGTGTTTTGATTAAGTGGTTGAAAATATGAATATAATTTTTTATTTTTTAGTTTTAAAAATATAATAATTTTAAAAAATCAATCTTAAAAATTATTATTTTTAAAAATATAAATGTAAATATGTGCACGCAAACAAACTTCTCTAGAAGCAAAAACTAAAACATTTAATATTACAACAACTCAATTCTAATCCGCAACCACGGAAAATTGACTTTGGACCAAAGTGCTTAAACCAAAAACATAAAACCTAGAACTATATTAATTCAAAGGACACCAAACAATACCTTTGAAACTGAAAGAGGTACCTGAGCTAGCTTAGCTAAGCATAGGATAAAGCATAACTTAACCCTTGGGTGCTAGCTGCTGCTGCTGGTGGTTTTGCATCGTTATCAATTAATTGATTATAGGGATGATACCCCACCCCATCCCACCAAACAAAGCCTTACAATAAGTGCTGTCTGTAGAAGTGCTTTTGGTTTGGCTGTGGTCGAATGACAGCGGACAGAGCTTAAGCAGGCGGTGGGTTTTGTTGTGCATGGATAGTTGGTTACATGTACCATGCAAATTTATTTGTCAAGACTTTGTAGCCCTAACCCTCCCTCAGTCCCAGACCGAGACACGTGGCCAGCTAGCTTCTTTAGCCATTCTCTCTCTCTCTCTCCAGGGGAGATTTTGCAAACTATATATATACACGCTTTAATTTCTAAAACCATACATTTATTTATTATTAATTAATAAAAATATCTAATTAAATTACACATCGATCTCAAATTATAATATTTTTGATTCACATTTATTGTGTAACAAAATTACGAGTTGTAAAATACAAATAATCGAGTGCTTACTAAATACAAGCTGTCATTATACATATTTTTAAAATTAAACAATTAACGTATTAATTAATTTTAACTATTAATTATTTTTTTTAATATTAATATTGATATTCAATTTAATTTGATTAAATTTAAGAAAAATGAAGTCTCACATTGTGACTTATTAATCAAACTAGAAAGCAACCCGCATTTCAAATATTTAACATGAATTAATTAAGCTCAGCCTGCTTTGAGTTGTTAGAATAAAACTAAATTAATCAAAGCAAAATGAGTTTTGCATTGGCTTCTTATTATGCATACATACATACACAATCAACACACAAAAATTAATGTTTGAAATTAGTTTATGTTTTAAAACCCATATAGTTTTATCCACATTAAACACTGTTTTATAATTATAATTATTTTATAATCATTAATAATGCATTTTAATTACACTGTGCTAATAATCTTTTTGTAGGAATAATTCTTCCTTTGAAATATTTAACATATATAGTTTTTTTCTTTTTTTTTTATGATAATTATATATGTTAATAATAATATTCAGGTTCTTAAGATTTTATATTTTTTTAATATTGATGTGGTTTAATACAAATTATGAAAATTTAAGTCTTCCGCGGTAACAGTGTTAGAGTAAGTAATTTAATACTAAATGATGATTTAATTATTTCGATAGGAGTTATTAATTAGATATTTATATAATATATATAAAAAATTTATATTTTTATATTTTAAAAATTATAAACATACAAGAACTTAAATATTATTGTTATTTTTTATTATTTAAAAATATTTTTAACAGAAAAATTTTAAATGAAATAATTTTACACACATCAACATAGTTTGTACGGTGAATTATCCAATCAATGGAATGATTAAAATTTATTCATTAATTATAAATAAAAAATAATAAAAAAATTTAAAATTCTTTTTATCATATTAATTAATTGAGCACTTAAATCACATGGAAGAAAGAACACAAGATAGATTCTATAATTGCCATATCATCTTGTTAACTACTAACACTAAACTAATCTTTATTTATGGTTGAAAATTTCAATGTCCTAAAGCATTTGGACCCATCAATATATTTTTTTTAAAATAGATAAATAAAACATTTTAAAGTTTCAGTAAAATTATTTTTGGATTATTCAGCAATTTTAATTAATATGCAGACTACTCAATTGGGTGGTTGAAACTGGACTCTCAAGAAGTAAAAATTTAGGAGTAAATATTCAGACCAAACTTCTTTTTCGTCTTCCTCCGTTAATGTCAATGATTGTCATTTTTTGTGCGAAGGCACGATAACAAGAAGAAAAAAAGAAAAAGAAAAAGAATTCTATAATTCTTTTTCTTTAATAATGTTGTCCACTCCAGATTTGAGCATCAAACTGACGTGGTCCATGTTCGAAACCAGTTTAACTCTCTATATTATATTTGTTTTCACAAATTTGCAGGCCTTTACTTCGCAATTCTAGGACAAAAGAAAGAGAAAGCACCCAAAAGAACTGTTCCTCTCTCTAACTCTCTATCTTTGTCTATCTTTCTTTGTCAC
Organism: Khaya senegalensis; assembly: GCA_032402905.1. NCBI lineage: Eukaryota > Viridiplantae > Streptophyta > Magnoliopsida > Sapindales > Meliaceae > Khaya > Khaya senegalensis. The sequence continues at coordinate 832,837 of CP135554.1, read as the reverse complement.
GTTCTTTGGTGGGTTGGTTGGTTTTGTTCTGTATGTTGCTCTTCAAAAATGTGCGCGTGTGGCAGTGATAAAAAAAAACTTACGTCTTTTAACTCTCAGCTCTCTTTCTTTATCAATGATGTTAGTACTAATAAATAACTTGTTGTAATTCGTCATTTCATTTCCCATCTCTATGTTCTCTTTCATTTGCTGTCTAAATTGAAAAAAAAAATTGAAGAAAAAGAGTTTTTTTTTTATGATAAATATTCATCATCTTCCTCATCTGTCTTGCTCCTACTCGTGTGTCAGAACTCAGACCAGAAAGAGAAAGAAAAAGATAGACTACAAAAGGAAATCTTTTGTATACGAGAAAAAGATAAAGCCTTTTCTTATAGAATGAACGGTCTCGCACACCTTGAGCCTGAATATTCTGAATTTGTTGAAGTTGATCCAACTGGAAGATATGGCAGAGTACAATATTATGCTTTCCTTCTATTTTTCTTAATTGAGTTTCAAGTTTGGTTTTTTTTTTTTTCGATTGTTCATTTTGTTTTCTCTTGTGGTTGTTGTAGTATAATGACGTCCTTGGCAAAGGAGCTTCAAAGACAGTGTATGAATCAAAGTTTTTATCTCTCCTTGGTTTATTTGTATACCCATTCGAGATTTCTTCAGGATTTGTACATTTTGAGCTTGTTTTGATTGATTTTGTGGACACCCATTTTTCGGATTTTTGCAAAATCTGAACTGTGAACAAATGGGTTGTTGATTGACTTGTGAGATAAGTTGTTGGTGATTTGGTGAAAGCAGATATAGAGCGTTTGATGAGTACGAAGGGATCGAAGTTGCTTGGAACCAGGTCAAGCTTTATGATTTTCTGCAAAGCCCCGAAGATCTTGAGAGACTTTACTGTGAAATTCATCTCCTTAAGACATTGAAGCACAGGAACATTATGAAATTCTACTCTTCTTGGATTGATACTACAAATAGGAACATCAACTTTGTTACTGAAATGTTCACTTCCGGGACTTTGAGACAGTAAGATTTGGCAAAATCTCGTATTATTTTATGATTCATTTTTTGTTTGTGGCTCATTGATCAGTTTGCTGATTTGCTTTGTGTTGGTTAACTTGCCTTCGACAGATATAGGCTAAAGCACAAGAGAGTTAACATTAGGGCTGTGAAGCATTGGTGTAGGCAGATCTTGAGAGGACTTCTCTATCTCCATGGCCATGACCCTCCCGTGATCCATAGAGATCTCAAGTGTGACAATATTTTTGTTAACGGAAATCAAGGAGAAGTGAAGATTGGCGATCTGGGCCTTGCTGCAATCCTTAGAAAATCTCATGCCGCTCACTGTGTTGGTATGTTTGATTCACTCGCAAATACAACTGGAAATGAGTGGAGACCTGACATTGTTACTGATTTTGCCATGGCACAATAGTAATTTTACCAATTATAGATTTCCTGATTTGTTAAATTCCGGGATATTGGTTTGATAGATGAAAATTCATTTAGGTAGGTCGAAGGATTAAATCTATGGTGCTCTTCTTTCTTCAGGGACACCAGAATTTATGGCTCCAGAAGTCTATGAAGAGGCATATAATGAATTAGTGGACATATACTCATTTGGCATGTGCATTTTGGAAATGGTCACCTTTGAATATCCATATAGTGAATGCACTCATCCTGCGCAAATTTACAAGAAAGTTATCTCTGTAAGAGCATTTTTTTCTTTCATGATTGATAGAACATGCTTGGTTTTGTACCTTTTATGAAAAGACTGAATTATTGACATGCTTTATTCCTTTAGGGTAAAAAACCAGATGCTTTGTACAAAGTGAACGATCCCGAAGTGCAACAATTTGTTGAGAAATGCCTGGCTACTGTGTCTCTTAGGCTTTCTGCTAGGGAGTTGTTGAATGACCCTTTTCTCCGGGTTGATCATTGTGAATCTGGTTTGAGAATGCTAGACTACAGTAGAGAACTTGACGATATGGGTCCTCTCATAAGGCAACCATATTTTGATTTTCATCACAGTCATGATTCCTTTAGTAATGGATATGCTAATGATAATGGCTACGAAGCTTTAAATGAATGGGGGTATTCTCCAGTTGACGTTGAACCAAATGGGATTGAACTCTTTGAGTATCATGATGATGATCATTCTGCAGATGTTGACATTAGTATCAAAGGGAAGAAGAGAGATGATGGTGGTATCTTTTTAAGACTTAGAATTGCAGATAAAGAAGGTTAGGGAGCATCTTTTTCTTTTTCTCCTTTCCTCTCTGTGCAAATCCATGAATTACTAACTTGTCCTTTATGTATCTTTGCAGGTCGAAAACGAAACATATATTTCCCATTTGACATTGAGACTGATACAGCATTTAGTGTCACAACAGAAATGGTTGCAGAACTGGATATTACCGACCAAGATGTGACTAAAATAGCAGACATGATTGATGGGGAGATTGCATCATTAGTACCTGAATGGAGGCCAGCGCCAGGAACAGAGGAAACATCTTGCTTTGCCAATCAAGGCTTCTGTCAAAATTGTGCTTCCAACCGTACTTCTACTGGTTCCCTTATGGATTATTTTTCAAATAATGACGGCACTAAGAATCTGCAAATCCTTCAGTGTTGTAGAAATGGATGTGCTTCAATGCATGGACGGTTTGGAGAAATCACCTTTGAAGCTGATGAATCTGAGCATCATGTGACTGATACTGCACCAAACGAATCAAGCCAATCAGACTGCTTGCATTATCAGCATGAAAGCCGAGAACTTAGTTCAGTGGGCTCTGGACAGAGCCATTCTGATGAAGAACATGAAAAATTGGACACATCATTCACAGCTGAGGATGATAAAGAGATAAAAGTGGGAAGCAAAACTGCAGTGAATGAAAGAAAGTCAATCGGATACTTAGAAAGTTCCCATTCTTTTTCTGTAGTTCCTTCAGAGTATTGTGACTTGTTGGACAATCATGAGAAGGAAATTCAGCAAGAATTTAGATGGCTTAAGGCAAGGTACATGATGGAACTGAGGGAACTTAAAGATCAACAATTAGAATTTGCATCAAATTCTTTGAGTCACAGCAACAAAGAAAACAAAAAAGGTCACGGCAGTTTGTCATTTCTCATTTCAAACCCACTAAGAAGAGGCAACAATGGAATACACTTGAAATTCGCCGCCAATGACAAGCATTTTGGTTCAAACTGCCACGATTGTACCAATAAGAGCTGCCCCCTTTTGTACACCCCAGGGGGCCAAAACCGTGAGGCGATAAAGGAATCCCCTAGAGCAGAAGATACGGTCAATGCCAAGAGTTTCTGCAAAGGTTCGTTGCTTCCTCTTCATAGGACAAGATCCCTCCCTGTTGATGCAATTGATTTATAAACTCTGCAAGACAATCTTTTAGTCGTTTGAGCATTACATGCACTTATGGAGGCTGTGTAATTATCAATCCACCCTTTTTGGCCAAGTAATATTAAATTTATCCTCAAGGTGTTACCAGCTACTCTTCTCAAAATATGCATGCAAATTAATCTTAGACTACGACGATCTGAATTTTAGGTGAGGATATTCTGGAATAGATGTAAGTTTTGAAGCTTGTAGGATCTTCAACTTCAATCATTTTGGTCAAGTTTTAGTCTTTATACTTCATGAATGTACCTTGGTGAGTTTGGACGTAGAGTTGCAACTCTTGTGATGGTTAGGAGAGATGCAATTGTTGCAGCCTGTGGTGGTTTCCATGTTCAATAGCTTGGTTGAACTTGTTACCATGCATCATGTTGATGTCCTATAATTATTTGCCACGCCCATAAAGCTATTGATAGAGAGAGAGAGAGAGAGAGTTATGATTATTTGCTGCAGAGGAGCTGGAGTTTGCTGAAGTGATTTATTTGATGCGTCAGTTCTAGCTGGCTGGCCAATGAGGAGTTTTCTAGGAATTCTGCTTAAGCTATTCGCAGACCCCACAATTAATGTCAAAAAGAATAAATTCATGGCCCCACCAGAAAAGGGCATTGTATTCCATACCATGCATGCTGATGATCACGATCCACTCACCATCTGGTTAGCCACATGATGATCAAGTTGATTCCTTTAATGGCAGGTAAGATGGTGGACTCCACTTAACTCCTTCGGTCATGAAATAATTAATTCACAAAACAAAAGAAAAGTAGAGGCCAGTCACCTTATGAATACTAGATTGTACATATATTGTACTCTTCCCATCCTTTCCCGGTCAATTCAAATCACATCATGTTCTAATTTGTTATTAAGAAATGGGATTGTCCTTCCCTCAGAATTGGTCATCAGTTTTCCAGCAAATTGTATGCTAAATCATATGAGCATAGCGGACATGGTTCATTTTTTTCACTTTACCAAAGATTCGGTTGCCTGCTCCAGGATTTAAAAAATTTATAAATTGGTCAATCTCACCAATGGAGAGGATTGATTTTGTTGCTTTATCAAAGATTTGGTTTCTCTTCTTCACAAAAAAAAAAAAAAAGAAGTTAAAAGCAAATCGGTCTTTATCAATTATCAGTAGTAAAATCAAGGATCAAGCCAAGAAATTGATAAGATTTGAAGAAGTCCAAACCAAGTTAAAAATTGAACTCAACTTTGAACACAAGAACCTCTGATACACCCACAATTATGTTAATTCAAATTCATAAAAAAAAAAAGACGATGAATATTGTTTATGACAATACGTGGCTGCCATGGAAAACAAGGTTGTATTGCATGCCATGTGGGGTGATTTCACTTAAAAGGAGCAATCAGAAGTAATTTACATCATCATTCTGTTAGTGACTTATTATGTACACGGGACAGTATGCAGACAAATGCAATTACAAATTCTGTGAGTGGTTGTCACTTTTAAATGATTGACAACTTTTCAGGTTTTTTGGCCATCTCATTTGGCGTTGATAATGACTTGAAAGTTTTTTCTTTTTATTTGATCAGATTGTGATTTACACGTAAAGAAGCAAATGGTAATTGGGAAAGATACTACAGGGGCGGTCATGTCATACAAACTTTTCTTTTCATAAAATGCAGAAGTGATTTTACACCTTGGTGGGTAGCCAGCCATATTCCTTTTTTCCTACTTCACTGAAAAGCACTTCTTGACTGACTCCGCAACAGGAACAGGTACTTTGAGTCCTCGATACACTAAAATCCCCTAAAATTATTTGGTTCCTATGTACTAAAAGAACTTCATATTGGTAGGATATTGACCATACCAGACACATGCAATTGAAAATTTTCTTGTTACTTGCAAAATAAAGACACTCAAGGATATTCCCATGCTAATTTTAACTGGAAAAAGTTTTTGAAATGATACCAAGATTTTAAAATTTCAGTAATCACGCCAAGATCCAAGAAATAACATTTATTTTTTTAAAAAAAAATTTTGAAATTAATTGATATATATAAAATTTAGAGCGTGGCAGATCCTTATTAAACATACCAAAGTTCAGTCCTTGGACCAACCCATCAATCCCTCATTTAAACCTACAGGAGCCCAACAAGTTTGTTCATGAACAAACTAAGAATTGCTGAACTAAACCATAAATTCAAGAACTGATTGTACTGAAGAAGTTATCAGAAAAAACTAGAACCCTTCCCTACCTGTGTCAAAAACTGCAGACCCAGGAAAAGCGTGATTAAATAAAAACAAAAGCATACAGGCCTTGTTGTGAAAAAATATCAGCGTCGTTCCTGCCAAAGTCGGGCATAATTCCACTATTGGTGGTCACAACGAACACTTGATAGATACTCGAAGACAAGAACGCAAGTTGCATGAATTTTTTGTATCTTCAAATAAAGAAAATGTCAGCAAACTTCTTGTCCAATTAGTGCCTGGGTTAAGGTTACAGTACATACGCCTGACTTGCCCACCGAGGTCATCGACAGAGACTTCTTCAAAAAGAAAGGAGAGTTGTCCCAGCGGAGTCAATTTTAAATGAGTTTGATTAAATGCAAAATGTTAAATGCAATACTCAGGGCGGCACTTGGATAGATCTTTATTTGGAGCAAATACCAATCATTTACTTCAAAGTTCCACACACTTTTATTTCTATTTACTCTCATAGCTGTAAAGAAACCATTAAAAGAAATTTGATAATTTGAAGTAAATATATACTCCCTCTTGCATATAAAGTTCACAGATTCAGCACCGCAAAACAACCCCTATGCAACTGTAAAGAAGTTGAATCTTTATATAACTATCAACAATTTCATTATATTCACAACACCCAGATCCATAAAATCTCATAGAGGCCTCAAAAAGGGGTAATCTTCTAGTAGTTCCCTCTCTGAAAGTGTGTCATTTTCGTTCTGAGGGGTCCACAACACCTCGACCGCCTGCATAATGATCAAAGCAATGTTAATAACGAAATTTAACAAAATCAACAAGTTTATTCAATGAGCGTCTCTATCCCTACCATTATTTTGCTCGAGGGAATTGAACCAAGCTTTTGCAAGGCTTCTTTCAAGTCTCCACTGCCATTGATGCCGGGCAGCTTATGTACTCCTTCAGCAGCCACCAAGATTGTTATCTGCAATTCAAGATTTTTATAACACTTGTACCAATCCTAACACTTAGTAAGGAGATGTTATAATCTACGGTATTCTTCAATTTAACATTACATCTCTAATGCGTTGTCTCCAGAGAAGAAACCTTACCACTATGTATTCATTGCTAAATCCACTAGCTCTCTGGCTTGTTGTACTTTGCTTTCTGATGTTGTTAACATTAACAAGTGTCTCTTCATCAAATTTCCCTCTTTCTTCAATTGAAAGCTGATTGAAACGTTTCTCCCCATCCTCTACACTTCGTTTCACATCCGCCTTAAAAGAAAAATCAATGTGAATTGAGTATAATCAAATATTATCATAACACATAATTAGAAAGAAAAATAACTAGTCTTGATGAAGAAAATTTTACAGAAATCAAATGGGAAACAAGTATTCTACCCTTGTGCTCAATCCAAAGCAAGAAGTAACCATATAACATTTTACATTAGCAAAAACAAAGTTTCCATGACCAAGACCTCAAAACTGAAATAATATGTCCTCTAATGGAGGCCACCGATTGCAGTTCTAAGTTCTCAATCGTAAGTGGCTTATGTTCCATTTCTTCTTCCTTAACCCTTAATTACAATATATTAAAGGTATGTATTACTCGCCCTACATGCATATATACCATATACATCACAAGTAGCTTTAGAAATACACTCAGAACTACGAGATATACAATTACATAATGCACAATCAGAAAGAACATAATTTCAGTTACTGCACCATTTGCATGTATGACACAGACAAAAATACACATGTGCAAATGTGAATGCTCCTTCCAGATTTTAGGAACACACTCACAACTATCCCTTTAATGCCAAAAGAGCTAACTGCTATTTATTTATATTTTCGTAATAAGAAACTAAAATAAGTTAGAAGAGTGGAACAAACTCAGAACTTTACAACAATTTTTTAGGGAAAACAACCTCAACGGCCACACAAAGATAGCAGTTAAACTTACAGATGAATAACCAGAGATGCAAAAATCAGGATGCCGAAGCAAAGATAGTGTTGTCTCTGCAACCAAAAGAAACTGTAAGAAACAACATTCGGAAAAATAATAAGCCTGACAATGAGGAACATACTCAACAGGTATTAAGAAGCTTACCTGTAAGCACATAGCTCAAACCCTCTGTGGTTGATGTATCAGCAATTTCAGCAATTTGATTAAGTTCCCTCTGCAGAGACCGTCCCATACCCAGCAAGCCAACCTAAAAATATTGAAAGACAAAGAGTTCCTGACATCCAACAGATAACGTATGGGAGAGCCCTCCAACTCAACTACTGTCATTTAAATAAATTGCCATTCTTGAAAAAGAGATGTTAATCATACATGCAACCAGAAGAACATTGTTTAGGGGGCTTCACTTCTACAAAAATATCACTGCTTCTGATTAGATGAAATCTAAAGTTGAAGTATTGCAGCCATGAGGCATTTCCCATTTCACAACCACTCAAACTTCTCATCTCACTTAACTCTTAAAACTCTAACATTCTACTCACACACTCAGGCCACGATGTCAATGTTCATCACGTAACAGATCCTGGCATGATCCTTACATTATGGTCATTCGGAGAAACCTTCTTCACCTATAGCCAGTCATTGCATAGAAAACAAGGTCACTTAGCCACATACCCTTAATTTTATCACATTCTGCCCCACCATCAAAACCACAAACTTCATGTGAACCAAACTTTTTGAGATGAGAACCCATGCAAGCACAAGAATTAACTACTAACCCACCAAAAGAACCACTCAAATCATTGATTCACTGACAGAAAACTCATATTTAACTACCAAAATTGAAGCATTTCACAACAAATAAAACGTTATCAACAATTGCAACACAAACTGTTATATCCAAGTTAAGCATTCTCGTTCATTCCAATACAAAAGACCAACTTAACCATTGAAGCATTTCCAACATCGGTATAGCTAACATAATACGACTTTTAACGCTCTTAAAACAAGTAATCAATCCCTAGAAAGGTAAATATAAGATAACAGAACATTTTTATAATAAAATAAGTACCAAGAGCTAATCCCCATACCTGAAGCTTAATAACACTAGTTTTCTCAGTAGCACTCAACACACTCCCATCAGACCTATCCGATAAAAACCCCGAAACCAAAACAAACGCTGCAAAACCCATCATTATCAAGAACAAACTCGACCCAGCACCCACTCCAACTCCAACTGCAGGACCCACATAAATCCCGCCACCGCCCCCAGCAAACGGTGACGGACCATAGTACGGCGCCGAATACGAAACTCTCGGCTCCACCGAATAACTCCTCGACGACGACGAGGAATGCGACGAAAATGCCCTTCCCCCCATTCTCCCACCCGACGCCGCGAAAGCTAAATTGGGATCGCATGTCAATAAAAGCCCCAACATAACTGCAATAACAGTCGGTTTTTTTAGCGCTTGAATAATTTTCGAGATTGTGTTGGTCAAAATCTCAAGCCCGTCGAAAAAATCATCTGTGTTCGGGGTTGAAATGGATAAAGATTCTTTCTTTTTTGGAGCTAAGAAGCATTTGACGGCGTTGAAATTAGGGGAACGTCGAAGGATGTGAACAGTATTCAAACTTGTGCTGAACTTGGCGGTTTTGGGAGGGAACAAGCGAGAATGGGGACGTAATTGGGTCCATTTTAACGGGTTTAATTCTAATAACGTAGTGGTTACCGCCATGGATTCGCAGAGTGGATGGGTTCCCTGTCTTTCAAGTTAATGAGATCGAGTGAGAGATATTTCTGTTTGAGATAGGGGGAATCTGATTGACCACGAAATGGAGGGAGTTTTGGCCACAAAACCACAAAAAAAAAAAAAAAAAAGATTTAAATAGAAAAATAAATCCGGCTGTTAGGTTAGGATCATTCTGAGACACGTGGAGGAATCAGGGTGGTCAGTCCGTATGATCGCCGTTCATTTTTATGGAGCATTTTTTAATCAATCTTTATTTTATTGGAACATAAAAAATAGAAATGATTTAATTTATGTTCTTTGTATTATTATTCATAAAAGAATTTTAAAAACTATATTTCTATAAATATTAATTAATTAATTATTTATTTATTTAATTACGGGGGTTATTCACTATTTACAAGAACATAGGCTCAAGTCAATAACGGAAACAACCAACATAGGCCCAAAGGTGAGAACAGATACCCAATTAAAACCTGGCCCGAATAATTTCCAGGGCGCTCTCGCGAAACCCTAAATCAGTTGCACCTATAAAAACTAGGGTTTTGTTTGTTCTTCTCTCTTATGAGCTGCTGCTACTTCGCTTGTGTCTAGTCCCGCCTATCGTGCCGATTTTCCTCTAGGAGTCAGCTGAGTTTTAGCAAACCATGGCGGATAAGGCAGTAACCATTCGGACGAGGAAGCTTATGACCAACCGTCTCCTGTCGAGGAAGCAATTTGTAAGCTTTAACTCTCATTTTCTTTAGCTTTCCCGAAAATCAAACAGGGGTTTGTTTGCCTTAGGTGTTTTAGTTTCTGGGTTTCATAGATCTTGAGCTAACTTGTGCTAAGTCATTATCTTTGTTCCTTTTCCTAATTTTTCTCTATGTTAAAGGGGAAACGAAAAGCCTTAGTCTGGACTTAAATTAACTTGGGTACCAAATGAGTGAACAGTATGTGATTTATCTTTGCTTGGAGGCTGTCAGTTTTCCAGTTTATTAAAGTTATTTGTTTTTGAAACATTCATTCTTTGTTGACCGGTATGGTTAAATATCTCTTGTTGTAATGCTGAATGCAGGTGATTGATGTTCTTCATCCTGGCAGGCCCAATGTTTCCAAGGTAAATCTTGTCTTCAATGCAATATAACTGTTTTTAAGTATGCTTTTGACTGAGATTTTTTACGTAGCGTCTGACTTAAATGTCTATTCTTTTATGACTTTTGGATGACAACTTACGAAGAGTAGAATATTAGTTCTTAAGCTTTCTGTTGTTTTAAAATTTAAACAGAATTTGAGAATTAACCTGGTTTTGATCGTTGTGGTTGTGATTGGCTGTGTCATGTATTCTTTTGCCTGTTGGGTCTCATACGATGAAATCTATGATTTTTTAAAAATAATTTTAGAGTATGAGCAGCCAATGGAAGCTTCATTTTGTGTATTGGCGTGTTGATTTATTGATCTGTGTCAATTAATTTGGTATATATTGCTGTGAAGGCTGAGCTGAAGGAAAAGTTGGGAAGGATGTATGATGTGAAGGACCCAAATTCAATCTTTGTTTTCAAGTTCCGCACTCACTTTGGAGGTGGTAAATCCACTGGGTTTGGTTTGATCTACGATTCAGTAGACAATGCAAAGAAGTATGAGCCCAAATACAGGCTTATCAGGGTAAGTTCTGTTTACTTATGTCCCTTATGAAGTTTTGCCAATTGTCACTACTTCTGGTTATGTGGTTGTTCTTATTGTGGATTTGAATATTGGTTGGTCAATTAAAATCCATTAAATACATGGATTTAATAAAAACTAAATAGTTAATAAAGTTTTAGATTTCTATCATATATCCTGGATGTAGTTGCACATGTTTACATGTCACTTACTTTTTGATGGGTTCAGTAGAAGCTGAACTTAGAGAAAATGGTAGTAATTGTATTTGTTGTATGCTCTTGTCATTATAATGTTAATCTACTGAAAACTTGGTTATGAAGCAGAACATATTGCAAAACTACTTTTTTATGCATTTCAATTATTTGGCTCTTATTTAATTAACTGAGATTGATGTATGTGGTTGTAGTACTTATTTCCCTTTGAAGCAATTTGCATACTGTGCTCATGTGTTGAATTGACAAGCGACTTGTAGATATATAATTTGTTCTATTAGTTTTTCACACAATTTGAATTCATTCACTTAAATTTCTATGATTTGATGAGGAGTGACTCAAAGTTGTGTTTGAGTCTTGTTGCTCATTGGTTAATGCTGATTTTTGTGCTTTTTGAGTCTTTTTTTTGCCACATTGATTTTTCTTTTATTGTTTTTGATCTAAAGTTTTTTTTTGTTGGTGGCTGCAGAATGGACTTGATACCAAGGTAGAGAAGTCAAGGAAGCAAATGAAGGAGAGGAAGAACAGATCGAAGAAGATCCGTGGTGTAAAGAAGGTTAGCCAAGTGTTCCCAAGCGGTTTCTGATGATGTCTTGCACATCTAATATTAATTTTTTAAAATTCTTGATAATGATTTTATCACTTACCACATTGTAATTTGGTGCAGACCAAGGCCTCAGATGCTGCCAAGAAGAAGTGAGTTACTGAGCCAACCTTAAAGCCAATTTTCACCAATGGAGTTTCTTTGATAGTCAATTTTTGGTTTTCAATTTTCCGAAATAGAATCTTCTTGTGTTGTGGATTTTGGTACTGCTTGATGTTTAATTATTTTGTCAGATTTTGAGTATTCGCCAAAAGACCATTTTGATATATGATTTTAGATATCGTTAACATTTTGTTAATAATCTCGAACCATGTAGAGACTAAATAGATTCATCAGAAAAACATTATGCTGTGAGGCACATGAAAATTTTAGGATAAGTCTCCATTACGAACCTGCTAAATACCATCTGCACTGTACTCTCCCATAATTAACCATGTAGACGGTTTGCTATAAGCCTTGAAGTAGTTGAAATGGTTGTGATGCTTGTCTTGCTACAGCCGTCGTAAGCACAAATTAAATTAGAAGTCACTGTTGAAATTGCTAATGCAATGCTATTGTGGCGATGACCTGGTGCGAATGCGGTGCAAAACCTTGAAAATGCCCTATTACTTTCTGAACTTCAACATAGAACTTAAAAGAAACTTCAACAACTCTTGTAATAAACTCACAACCCAAGGATGTGTTCGAGTTAAACTAGGTTATCAGTTGTGAGTGGCTAGGGTAAGTTGGGTATGGTCACAAATTTAATTCACGCATTGCTTGCAATCCTAAACTTTAAGAAGAGTTCTCTGCTGATAATAAGTTCCCCTCCGGTTTGTCAACTTCAATGAAAGTAGCTTCCTAGTCCTCATGTTTCTCACTTAAATCATCTGCTATCATCTTCTCAGTTGGCAAACAATCAACACTTATTTTCTATTTTTTCATTTGATTACCGAACTTACAAATCTAGAAATTATAAAAATGTTTTATCCATTAAACTAACCGATACATTGATCTCGAACTCACCCGATTTTCATGCAAAGCAACCAAAACCAAGAAAGAGTGTAAGAAGCGTGACAAACCCGTGGCTACAGTTGAGCATACAGTTGGCCAATGGTCAATATTTGTGGCTCTAAATTGGTGAAAAATATTTTGAGGTAAAGCAAACAATAAAAGTTGATTTGGTAGGTAATAAATCCCTTTCTCAAGTATGTAAACACTTCATTTTCATACGACTTTTCAGGTATGGTGTATGCCACGTAAAAGCTAAGGATAAAACTAAAATATAACCACTGGTTTTTTAGTTTTGAAGTTTTCGGTATATTTTTATCAATAAAAAAATGTAATTACAAATTTAAGAAACGATGAACCATAAACTGACCCGTATAGAAAACAACTTCTGAAACAGAATTAAGAGAAACAGAAGAAGTCTATTCGTTTTTCTTAATCGGTTACTGTTTCTTTTACTCGAGTTTTTACATCAGGACCATCCACAGGAAATCCGGAGAATTCTCAAACAAACACATTGTTTCAGACAAAAGAACAAGAAAGTGAATCGGCAAATGAAGATTCCTTCTTGTCTTTATCTTTCCGGGGGTAAGTGTTATTGTTATTATATATAGCATAACCCGTGGCTGTGCTTTTCTCGTTCACTTTACACGCTTCTTCGCACTTTCATAGCCATTTCTTCACTACCCATTTCCTTTTTGCTCTCATTTGATCTCAATTCCAGACATGGAAGATGCTAATGGTATGCTTTTGATGTTCTTGTGTTATGTTTCTTTTCATTTCTTTCTTTATTTTTGCTTACTGGGTTTGTGTATCTCAATCATTTTATTATTGCTTGATCTTTGCAGTTCATGTTTGTGTGTATGCAAGTTTACATTTGCCAATTTCCATGGTTAGAATTGGATATAATTGATTTCATGGCTCCATTTTCCTGTTTTTTGTAAATGGAATCAGTTTATTTTCTGTTTTTGCTGCAAATTTATTGGTGACTATGCTTGTAATTATAGAATTTTAGCTGATGAAGTTACAAATTTTGGGGGTGTGTTTCTTTTGTTTTACATAGAGACTATTTTGCTTCAAACTTCAATGAATCTGAGTGATCGAAATACTTTGTTTCTGTTTTGCCCACTTTCTGTTCGAAAGTGATTGATACGAAAGATGGAGCTATTGCTGTTGCTTCTGCATTTGCCGGTCATCCAGAAGGTACTGCCAAATTTCTGTCTACACCACACGATAAAGAATATTAAAGTACCTTCAAATTCATGCCTGCTCATTCTTCCGAATTGGATCGACACGACAACGTTGCTTAAATATACTCAAATTCATGCCTGTTTATTCTTCCTAATTGGAACAGTTTAGTATCAATGTTTTTGTTCTCATTATTGAATTGTTCTTGTTTGTATTCGGTAGACCATATTCTGGTTCCCATTTTGGGTTGTCAGAGCAACAAAATGTCACTGTTCGAGGACATAACACTAAATTTTATATTTACTCCTCTTTCGGATCATACATTTTCCAATTTTCTTAGTCATAGATCTTCCTGGTAAAAGAAAAAACTTTTTCCTAATCCTGAATTAAAAAATTACATTTCTTTTTGTTGAAGGAGGATGTCTTCGAGAATAGTCATGGTTGCTATCACCAATTTCATTTTTGGTTGTTGTTATACCAGTTTTAAAGGATAGAGACCACAAATTCTTAACGAGAGCTGTTGAAGAAGCATATAAAGGTATTGAATGTGGAGATGGAGGCCCATTCGGTGCAGTTGTTGTTCGTAATGACGAAGTACTTGTCAGCTGTCACAACATGGTGTTGAAGAACAATGACCCAACTGCACATGCCGAGGTTACAGCTATTAGAGAGGTTAGCTTCATCCTGTTTCTTGAATTTGCATGGCTCCGCATCATGTGTTACTACGTGTCATTACTTTTCAAACTCTTTGTAACTGTTTCTTAATTTTCGCTACTATTTTGATCAATCATCTTTCAATTCCTCTTACTGTATATGAAAAGTGTTCATTGTAATTGCACATCGTTCACAGTTCACTCCACTTCGACATTGAATGAACAGAGCTCTTGGTATTACAATTGAATTCAACCTCTCTCTCTTTCAGGCGTGCAAGAAGCTGAATCAAATTGATCTCTCAGACTGCGAAATATATGCCTCCTGTGAGCCATGCCCAATGTGTTTCGGTGCCATTCATCTTTCAAGAATTAAGGTCAAAATATCAAAATCTAATATCATTTTCGTCCTTCACCCTTCTTAAGTCGTGCACATTGACAGAATTTTTGATATTTTCTTCGCATATATTTTGGTTTTAGAGGTTGGTATACGGAGCAAAAGCAGAAGCAGCTATAGCAATTGGATTTGATGATTTCATTGCCGATGCATTAAGGGGTACAGGGTTTTATCAAAAGGCTCATTTGGAGATCAAGAAAGCTGATGGTAATGGTGCTGCCATTGCTGAACAAGTTTTTGAGAATACCAAGGCCAAGTTTCCACTGTATTGATCACCTTAGTTTCATTTGTTGTTCAAAATACCAACAGCATTTCGTAGAAAACTCAGGTCCCGTTTCGTGTTGTAATTGTATTGCTTCAATTGATGTTTCTTATAAAGCAAAAATGAAAACAAAAATGGTGTTTTTGATTTACTGTTTTCAGAGTTCCAAAAAACATCTGGTATTCAGAGGGAATATAACTTGAAAACTATATTACGAGCTTGGCGACGGTGAAATATACATGGTAGAAATATGTGAAGTAAAATTCCTGCTAGATATAAATAGTAATTTGATGCTACAAAAGCAGTCTTGTCTAATATGATTATGCAAAGAACAACTAGAATCTGAAAGCAGACGAAAGATTTCCATGAGAACAGAATGCTATCAGTTCATGGATGCCGGCTACACTGGTCATTCTGAAGTTCCTTGGATCACGATGACATAACAATAACTTTTGCTAGAAACTGAAACATAACTGATAACTTGCAAATACTACATGTTTCTATTGATCATTTGTGAAACTTCTGATTCATTTATCATATTATTGTATTGAATATACTTCACAAAAATGTATATAAAAATAACAGAGTCCCCATCTCAACTTTCAACACAAATCAGTCTCTGACATATTGCTCCCTTCCCCACCCTTTTTCTTTTCTGTAGGAACTGAAGGAAAAGAGAGCAAACAACAAACAAAAATAAATTAAGAAACATAAGCTCAATATTTTTTTACTGCCGCTAATTGTACATGTATAGGCTAGGCACGGCTAAACACTCTCTTTGCAAAACCCTGCTGATCTTGTTTTATGCAATACATGTGGATGTGCTGATCCAGCTACACTCACAACAATTGGACTTTCCTCCTGTTTGAGTCAATTTTGGCCATTTCTCGGTCTGATCAAAACTTTGTGAACAAAATGATGGAAGCATAAAATGATCAAGCCATTTTAACTTGAATTTGTCGATGGATGTTTATTAGAAATTCAACATAAGATTGCCCGCCAGTAGGTATCTTGTCTTCGACCAAATATGAGAAGAACATCATTCCTGTAATATAATTAAGTAAATCAAAAGCATAATTCAAAATGGTTTCCTTGAATAAAATACTTTTCATTAGATGTCGGGAAGGAAAATATGTAGGCAATAATAGTAAATTTGCATTCTGTAGTTAATTTGCAGGAATGAAGCATTATGTGAATAGGGTTCCAATCACTAGTGGACATCTAATCATCACTTGTGAATGATTAAAAGTCTTTTCAGTTGCTACTGGATTATGCAAGTCATGTCATAAAAACTTAATATCCTAAAAGAATAAAGTTAAAAAAAAAAAAAAGAAAGGAAAAGCAAATAGATCTGGTGCAACAGAAAGAAGGAACATGGTAGTTGTGAAATAGGGATAATATGATGTCGTCGTTAGCACATAGGAATTGCCTTGCAAGACAGACAATTCCCTACTTTGCAGAACGGTGTTATTCTAATGTACTGACCTGAAGGATCTCCTTTCTTGCAAAGCTTTAAACTGCGAGAAGATAAAACAAAAAAAATGATACAAAGTATTAAATAAATTGTGACATCATTGATAGGTGATTAGTTAATATATAATTGAAACATATTGGGTATTTTTCTCTTCAGAAACAAAAAACTAACGAAAAAAACCACCCATACCGCAGGTAGGAACATCTTTGACGCCTTATCTCGTTTATGACATCATTCAATTTCTTTGATAATGGATTGTCATATTGCTGTAGCACAAACTGCACAAACAAATTATTAGTCACCAAATGACAAGTTGCATAACAAAAGCCATATCCTAGCAAATGCTCAGGGGAAGTTGACAAAAGAAAAAGAAAAGAGGGCAACCCGGCAAATCTATTTTCCTAATAAAGATTGGCTTAGTTAAAGTCCTTATACATAGTTTATCCAAAAATCATACAATTTCAGTATCACCAGGGATACCATAACCATGACACATTATTATCAGAAGAGTAGATATGGACTTAATCTGAGCACCAGCAACTATTTGGCATCATTATCAAATACATAGGCTGCAACTAAAGCATTAATGCCCTTGATAAATCTCAATTTTCAGTAAACACCCTCTAATTTTACACCTATAAAATGTAAGCTCCCTTTATGAGAAGGGCTATAAAGTTTTCAAGTTAAATAATGTTTAGTCGTCAGGAGTTGAAGACATCGCCCCATACCAAGTTCTGTTAGTCCCGGAAGTAGGCGATAATACAACCCATTCCAAACTGATGATGGTAATACTAGTCAAAATTTATATAATTCCCAAGGATTAAGATCAAACTACCTGAGTTGGAACTTTATCAACTGAGGAATTGCCAAACAGTTGATGCAAGATATTAGAGTCCACTGAGCTCCCAATATATATTAAAGCGTCCTCACCATTCTCAAGAAGATAGATTCCCTCATCGCTCACATGTTCACTAGAAAGAGGAAGGAATGGAGGAATAAGAGACCCATCTTCTCCCTGCAATTAGCAGATAGTTAACAATGGGTTCAGGAACATATTTAAAACACTATAAAGCATAAAATAAGCTATGGTGATGAATACCTTAGAGTCAAGGTCATGGAGAGCCACCATTCTTGGGTAGACAAATGGAACCGCCATTGGAATAGAAACAGAGGAAACATATGATATCCAAAAAGATCGATCATCTATTCTCCCATCAGTTCGCAGTCCTGTACTTTTAATTAATGCTAAAGAAAAACAAAAGAAAGAAATTTGTCAGCCCATGTTATCCTTTAACAAATAATTTTTAACTAAAAAGTCCAAAATGAAAATACTTCCCACAACTCTCCCACATAATAGAGACCCACAGGGTTTGACAATGATACTCATATGGACAGGAAACACCATTAAACCACCAAAAAACTGAAATACTTAAAAAAAGTTGGAAAAAAGTAAAATAAAAATCTATGTGAAATTTCATTCCACTTGACTTAGTAATGCAAAGCGTGTAAGGCTACTATCTCAATTTACTCAATTCAACAATGTTTTACATATTGCCATCTTAATCGATTTTGTTGATTCCTAAAAATCATTCAAGAATAGATGTTCTGTTACCATGCCAATAGCTCACACAGAAGTATTAGAAAAACATGGAAAAACATACAGCATAACAGACGGTTAGATTTATATACTTGCTAAATAACATAATATATTCACATAGCTCAGAACAAACTAACGCACGGTAAAGTATTTACCAAGGGTGTATAAAGGCAAAAGCTTAAGAGCCTCTGGAAGAATAAGCTGCCCAGATGATGATACTGTCGCACAAAATTTACGATATGAAACCAGAGCATTGACACAAAGGTTCATCATTTGTTCCCGAATAATTGCAAGCGGGGTGGAAGTAATTTCATTTGCCGCTACAAAAAAGAGTAAATTGAACAAAGAAAAGAGAAGCTGTGAGTTTTTATCACACAAAATAACAAGAATGTGAACCCTGCAACTTCTAGAAAATAAAGAATGAATCGGCCAGATTGAAGCTCATGCCTGGCAAAAAAATGCCAGAGGGGAAACGATCATGCTATGTTGCCATAAAAAATATGGATGAAAGAGAAGAATTACTACAAAAACACTTATAATGCCGGAAAATATAAAAAATGATAATCACAGCCTCATTAATGTTCATAACAGAATTGTATAGACGGAAGAAATAAGACAGCAAACATAAAATACATAATTAGAATCAATACCTTGCTTCATGAAACAAGTAAATTGAGTATCCAAGTCAGCTGAGCGGTAAAGATTACTTAAATTACTGGTGCATGGCAAAGATAAAGTTGTAACTCGAATTCTTCTTTGGCCATAAACAGTGGTATAGAGAAGGGCGCACTGATGAATGAAAGAACCATATCAACAAAGAATACAATAATACATTTTCAAAATGCTAACAGACCATACCAAAAACTTCATATGGTAATAAACAATAAATAAGCTAGAAACTGCAACAGATTATAGAAAAATTAGATTATTTCCACACCCCCCCAAAAGAAAATATTGTACCTGAAAAGCACATTCTGTACCGTCCTGCAATTTATCATCATGCTTTAAGGTTACCATCATAGCTTTGTTACAATCAATCTGCACGGTAAACAGGATGACTTACTGGTTAAAAACACGACATAAAAGAAGCTAGCAAAACATGCTCCATTGCAGAAATCATTGAAGAAACTTGAAAAGGAGATTGAAATCAGAAAATGCACAAAAAAAGTCAAGGTGGAGTGGCTTAAATTAAGTTGATTAGCTATTTTAAATTCACTTTGATGCTAGAAAAATCAACATAAGACAGTGAGAGAGCATAATTCTCCCTAAATCAGTATCCACAGAAACCTAAATTGGGGTAGCATGAATCAAGTAAAGCTGTGACTTAGTGATGCAATGGATGAAAAGGGAATCATGGCATTACCATAAAACATAATGAAAGTCAACAAATTGACAGAATATACAAACCACAGGTAGGTCAATGTCTGTTGGAATCCGTTTGCAGAAGTTCCCATGATATTCTTGGACTTGGATACCCTATAAAGATTATAACAGAATTAACCTACAGAACAGAGCTGTTCTGAAAAAAAGGGAAATGATTATCTTACACTTGTAAAGAAGAAGCAACGAAACCTTAAGCATCCAAAAAGAATACCTGGCTGCATCTGACACGCATTACAGCCTCAAACCCTTGAGGCCTTGTGATGTTCCATCTAAGATCATTGTACAATTTTGCAGGATCCGAAAGAGCTGAGAATGGATAGTAATAATAAACCTGAAAAGAGTGAAACATTTTGAGTTATTTGAAATAACTCAAAACACAAGAAAATATTTTTGTTTTGGTGCAGGGTAAGGTGAAAAGCAGAAGAAAACAAACATTAAATTCTTCATTTTCTTTCCATCCAAGTTTGCCATTAGGTCACTTAGATTTTTCAGATAAAACCACATGATTCAGAACCCAAAAGTCAGCAACAAAAATAAGAAAAAAAAGTAAGTAGAAACCATGGCTATTTTAACATAAGCTACAAGCATGGTCAAAGAGGGTTGCAAATATTAGTAATATGCCATGCCCAAAAGTCATAGAATACAGGTCCCAGTAATCACTTGTTATGGCAATAGTAAGATTGCTTTGGATGTGCACGCACAGAAGTTTGCAAGTTTCAGCAACATATAATGTTATAAAATTGAAGAAGATAGGTCCCAGTAATCACTGAGTATGTTGGCAGCAAAAGATACCATTGGATGTGGGGGCATGGCAGTTTTCAAGTTCTAGTAACATTTTTCTTTTTCAAGTCCTATTATGTCCTAAAGTTATAGATGATAGGCCCCAGCCATCACTCGTCAGGGTAGCAACAGTGAGAGGCTTATTAGCAGGTTCACAATACTCTGGTTCTACATGCTAATAGTTGTTTCTAACGGGCTGGCTTATTGGCAGAATTTTCCATGTTTCTTTCATCATTCATTAATCGGAAGAAGACTAACAGCATAAATTAGTCTAAACAACAGTTAAAGCTCAATTCTCATTGGGACGAGCGTTGAAAATATAAGGACCAATATTTCAAGTCAGTTTCTCAGAAAGCACATTCCAGAATCGAACAGCCAATACCTGTCCTCCAGTAGTTTTTGGGATAACAGAGATGGAAGCAATGTCTACATAAGTCTGGGTAGTGATAAATACATCAACACAGACCTGAAACATGTTGAAAAAAGAAAAAGAACCCACATAAATTCAGGGCCTACTATGCTCACCATAAACATCAACTACCTATGGCAGAACTTATATACATCTCACGATCACAACCAAGTAAAAAGAAATCCCTTAGAAGTCAACCTGATACTCTGCAAATTCAATTGCCATAGCCTTCAAAGTTTTATCTGCTGGTTGGAGTAGTTTATGTGCCTCCTGAAATCCCACAAACAACATGCTACTTCAACCCAAAAGTTACATAGTGAAAAAATGAAAACCATAGGACGACTAGGAAGTAGAGGAAAATCTAAGAAAACATATCTCACATAGTTTATGTACAGCTACTTGTGCATTGGTTCCTTTTCATTTTTTTTTTCTAATTCATATCATGATGGGAAGGTAAACCACTTAATTCCTTGGAACAATACTAAATTGGCAGTTGGCAGGCAGCCACAACAAGAGGAAAAGATTAAAAGAAGTGAGAAGCAAAGAAAGTACAAGCAACTTTTGAAAAACAGGGTTGGCTTTGTACCTATGAAGTCATCTCTGTTTGGCATATCTATAGCAGAATCCTGGAACAGATGTATTAGGGCCTCAATAAATCAATTTCTTGTACAACTAACATCCTTTTAATCATTGGAAATAGCACCTACTTTTGTGATCTTTTGGAAGCAAGAAAGAATGTAACAGTTTCTGGTAATTACATCAAGCCAATTATCATCATACAAGGCTTCATGCCTAGGAAAACCTAGTGGAAGAGTCAGCACAAGTGATATTCTGGTCAGCCATTCTCACGTAATAATTGTATTCTCATTCACAAAAGGCAATTATATGCTCTACGATAACTCAATAACACAGATGGCAGGAGAATAGAATTAATAAATTCATACCTTTTCTCCTGCTGAGATATTACTTCTTCCTTCTGCCTCTCTAGCAGAAAGGGCTCCAATACCAACTGAAGGCAAGACTGTATGAACACAGCACATTAATCAAAAATTACAAATTGTTTAATAAACATGAATAGGAATATAAAGCAGCACTGTTTCTAGATCTTTTATATGCAATCATGTGCAAACAAAAACTAAAACAACTATGTTACAACAATCACGATTTGACTAAAAAAAATAACAGGAAACTTGCAAAACAGCATATGAACTTGCCTGATTGAAAGACTAACAGTTTCCCTCCAGTATTCTTCATTGCCAAGAAAGCTGCCTGAAATATGAAAGAAAGAGGTTTGAAGTATGTACATATTTACTGGGTATTGAGATTTGAAGCATTTCAAATGCAAAGGTTTGTCATGTAGAATATTCAAATTTCTCAATGTATCAGACATATATAAGGACCATGGTAGCAGAGCACACAAATGCAAGAGTATGAATTGATACATTATGATTGTTGATTTCCAAAGATGAAACAGAAAAGTAGCAAACAGTCAATTATTCCAAATATCAAGGAAATTGTCTGCATCACCTTGTGCTCCAAAATTGTTTTTCTGTTCTTGGAGACACGGTAATCATTATAAAAATGCATTATCTAGAACTGTCAATCTAAAAAAATTTCCTGTTTCAGGAGACATCTAAATGATGATATATCTGTTCAAGATTGCTCTGATAAACATGTGCAGATTCCTATGAAAAAACAAAAGAAAAATGGGAACCTTGACTGCTGCACCAAAGGCTGATTCAGCAGTTCTGTTGTTCTCAAACATGGAGGGAATGCTTTCCAGCAACAGCTCTAAATGTTGACGGCACTATATCCACAAAATAACAATCAATTATTATGGGAGGAATTTGAAAATTCCTCAAAACAAGAAATAAATCAACTTATTAAAAATTCTTAAAACAAAAGTATGGAATGGCCTATAAATCTAACTAAAGCTCACCTCAGAAAGTGGAACAATAACATCGGTTTGCAGAGGAGTATAAACATCTTCTATATCAGGGACAATGAGCATCAATGGCTGCAAATATATATTAAACATCCACATCAACAGAAGAAATTTTACATAGCACAATCAAATATGAAACAGAAAGTTTAGTTCATAGGTATCATGACCAATAAACAAGTTGAGGCTTGTATAGGCACTGCAATTGCATATTGAAGATCCAAATGGTGACTACAAATTTTGTTTTGTGTGGTATCCATCTTAAATAGCCAAAATGTCCTATCAAAACAAGATAATATTTATCTTTGCTTGTTACAGTTAAGAAGCCAAAGAATGCTTATAAAAAAAGTCTTTTGAATTTCTGCACAAGAGACAGATTAAATAGCACATTTGTGATGGTTCAATAATTCAACATTCTGAGAATGTGCATGCCTATCAAAGCTGACTGCAAAATCGCATAGAGCAAAACATAGCAATTATATGGCTAAACTATCTTCTGCTTACTTTACTGTTGCTATTTAATGTGTGAAAAGAAAAACCAAATAATTTAGTTTTATCTTGGAAGAAAAACAAGTAGTCAACTTAGAAGTCAAAAAGTTTTAAAGGTAGAAGCAGTTGCAACTGTAAATGACCTGCTGTAGTGCACGTTTCAAATTATAGAAATGGATTGTTGAGTCAAATGTTGCAACTCCCACCATTGTCCGGGGACCTTCCTGTGACAACATAAATATCAGTTTCCAATTACTAAATTGCCCTTAGCACAAGTAGAAACTAATTCTATGACTATAAAGTCCAATGTGCTTTTCAAAATAGACTTATTCAAAGTTTCAGATGGTCGAATAGACAAAAACTTACAGGAAGATCTAAAATAACTTGACTAATTGCATTGCATGCTGCAGCAGTTGCACCAGTTTGCAAGGCATTCATGGATACATCAATGAGGAAGAAATACACAGCCGGCATTGGATCACGCACCTGGCAAAACATTAAAAGGCAAAAGATGTGGTATTCAGAATGCCACATGTAATAGGACAAAAAC
This sequence comes from Khaya senegalensis, assembly GCA_032402905.1. Classification (NCBI taxonomy): domain Eukaryota; kingdom Viridiplantae; phylum Streptophyta; class Magnoliopsida; order Sapindales; family Meliaceae; genus Khaya; species Khaya senegalensis. Next base: position 809,001 of record CP135554.1, on the reverse strand, counting down.
TAAAAAGTCGGTGGAAGAATACAGAAGAAAACATCTTCAATAAGATCCACAGATTTGAAATTTAACCAACCATATATTCCTTCGTGGCAATAAATTCAACTGTCCCCCTACATAGCTCAGGTCTTTCATCAGCATCTCTACGTCTACCATCTGGACCTAGATTGCAGTGATAATCATGGGGAGTATCGTCAGTAAAACCTGCAAAAAGATAAGGAAAAGTGAGAAAAGAATGTCATCAAACGACCGCCCCTCCAACCTTCAAGTAAATCTTCAGATGGCAGAATACTGCAAAATCCAAATACTATTGGGGCCTATATATTATCAGAAGCATGTTCGCTATCATTTACAATACAAAAAACCAACTAAACACACATGATAAAAATGATAAAACACAAGATACAGCCACTATGACTGACCGCACAAATTGCAGATGAACCGCCTTCCCTGATCAATGAATTTCATGAAAGGATTTATGTAGGCTTTGCAGCGAGAACATCGGACAGGACCACTTTCTCCAAAATCTACAACCTATAACAAGAAAAATTAAATAAGCTGCAGAAAATAGATCTTTTCCTCAAAAATGTTACAGGTTAGCAAGCACATGCAACACTCATGGAACTTTATAAATAAAAGATAATTCTTGTAACTAGAGTCCAGTGATTTGGCTTTATTTCAAAGCAACAATAAATTATCCACCACATCTACTTTGGTATTATTCTGTGAAACACCCCTTACCCAAAAGTAAAAAAAAAATAATAGTCATTATAAAAAACAATTTTTCCCTCCCAAACAATTGAATTATGGGCTGGAAAGCAAAACAGTTGCAGGAACAAAATAACCCAAAAAAACTTCATCTTAGAACAAGAAAGCTTCTTCCTAAAGTGCTCAGCACTGGCCCTGAATTTCAAATAAAGGCTTAGCAAAACTATGGGCTTCATATATAAATTTATGATTCACTTACCAATGAGCAAATAAACATTTTTTTTCCTCAAGAAAGAAAAAATAACCATATCTAAGCTATTATATTACAGGTATAAGAGAAGATAAATATAAGGTGTTACTTGGACAGACTCCTCTTGTGGATGAGGAAGAGCCAAAGGTTGGACCAACAAAGCCAACTGCATGCCAGATGTTGTCAGAAGGTCATTTGTACATGGAATCTGTTAATGAAATAAACCCATATTAGATCAAAAAGTTTAGTGTTTTTCAGTGAAATGGAGAAGTAGTAGTTCATAAAAGAATTACAGTGTACGGAATGATTTCAATGTAAACTTGATTCTAACCTGGCTAATGGTACATCTCATGTAGCGGGGACTACAATTCCCTGTGTCTCTAACAATGCATTCATTTGTCGCAGGCTTTACAATTTCATACAAATAATTAGTAAAATGTCATGAAGTTATTTTTTTTTTAAAAAAAAGCAAAACAAATTTGAATAAATAGAAACGCTAAAAAATGTAGTAATTTTTTCCTTCTTAGTTCAAGACAAAATAAAGTACCGGAGGAGGATTGGCCTGATTTCCTTCACGAGTATCATACAGGACCACCATAGAATTGGGAATAGGTCGGGGAATCTGTTGAGGATCTATCTTTGATGATGCTGCCACAGGGGCTCCAGTTTGACCCATAGCAGGAGGCATATTTGTCATAGATTGAGTTGGTAATGGTGGAGGCATACCAAACATTCTTGGCGGTTGCACTGGCCCAGGAATGACTGGTGATGGGCCCACCTAAAGCAACCCAAAAAGTTTAAAACCCAGAACATAGATCAAAGAAAAGAAACACATATAAGTATCCTAGAATATAGACTCATGTAATAGTAGTTAGTTATTTATGAAAAATGCTCATGTACTTTGGCCCAAAATTTTATAAATGTTAAACAGGAAAGTATCCAACAAGCATGAGAGTGATAACCATGAACATAAACATGACAAGGGAAATTATTGCCAAATGGTCCATGCTTCAGTTAAGCTTAACCTGAACATAATTTTTATAATCCAAATGGTGTAGGGAACAAAATTTAGGTTTGAGGCAGAAATATGAACGAGTTGATGCACATAACCACTCGGAAAAACACCTCTGAATATAGATCAACAGGGTATAGCTGACTACAAGCACTCAGCTTCCTTTCCTTACTAGTTATTTCTTGTTCGTATATTTCCTTGTTTATCTAGCAAAAAGTTGTTCTATTTATCTGTGTCTTCTAATTTATACTTAATTGATTGTGAATCTTTTTCCCCGTCTCTCAAAGCGTATCACATACCCTCTATTAAATCATCATTTAATGTAATCCTGTATAAGACTTCCCTAATTCTGATAAAATAACAGCATAATGCCAAATATTCTAATTCAAACTTCTTACAGTATAAACTTATATTAATTTTGACAATAGTGAACTAAAACACTCACTTTAAAAAAACCAACAGAAACAACTAACGACACTTAATTTCTGCATTCTTATGCACCTAAATATTACTTCGGTGAGACAGCATTTCCACAATACGATCCATAAAAAATTAATCAAAATTTTATTATAGGGGAACCGTTAAGTTTTAAAGCTTACCTGCCGAGCTGACCATGTCTGTGGCCCAAAAGGAGAAACTTGAGGTGGCGGTACAGATTGGGAAGATGCTGCTGGAAATGATGGTGCACCTGAAAATGGTGGTGTGCTTTGAAGAGCTGCCGAAAATGGTGGTCCACTCTGAGGAGCTGCTGAGAATGGTGGCGAATTTTGAGGAGGGAATGGTGGTGTGCTTTGAGGAGGATATGTTGGCATGCTTTGAGGAGCTGCTGAGAATGGTGGTGCACTTTGAGGAGCTGATGAGAATGGTGACTGCTGCACTGGAGGAAACCGCATACTTGGAGAGTGCTGGGGAGGCTGAGCTGATGTCATCATTGATGAAGGACCAACAGGTGGTGTTTGAGTTTGCTGTGCACTACCAGCAGGGGGAAAACGTGGTCCACCCAAAGCAGCAAACCTCATTGGCCCATTACTTGTCAAACCATCTGGTGCACTAGAAGGGGGTACATTCAAACCACTATTCACAGGCAAAGAGGATGCACGAGGAACCGGTCTAGCCCCAGGGGGTGGGGCGACTGGATGAGTCAATGAACCTGAAAATGAGAAACCACCAGTTGGAGCCACCCCAGAAGCAGGAACTCCTATGGCTCCACCACCAACCATTGGAGAGGGCATAGACCCCGGAGGAGGTCTGGAGCCAAACAACAAAGATTGGCCTGCAGGTGGCCCAGAGGACCTGACCGGAGCCACATTTTGAGACATTGCAGGTTGTGGGGTTCCTGTCGGTCTTAGTATGCCAGAAGGTGGTGGTGGGCCTGGGCGGGTCATGGGCTGTGAAGGGGTTGTTGAGGGAAATGGTGGTGATGGTCTAGGAGTTGAACTGGGCATCGAAACTGGCCGGTTTAAATTTAAATTTTGGAAATTATCTGATAACGAATTAGGGTTTTGTTGTAAGTTGGGATTATAGTTTGACGGTGGTGGTGCTTGTTGCCTTGGTGCCCCTGGAGGCACTGGAGCTGCCATTTTTTGATCTATCAAGGCCAAAACTTAATCTTCTCCTCGTTGTTTAACTTATAAAATATTCTGAAAATTCTTATCAAACCTATCAACAGGAAGAATCCAAAGCCACGCATAACCCATCATCACCAGAAATAAAAAATAGAAACAATCAATCAACATCTCATCATATTCAACAAAACTTTACAGATACACATTTATTACATACAAAATTTCTCAGGCACACACGCAATAAAGCACCAAACTTTATTTTTAAAAAAAAATCTAACCCGTCAACAAAATCAATATTTCATTAAAATTAATCAAAATTCACAAACAAATAATAATTATGATCGCTTTCATTAATCTAAACCTCAGACAACAAACAACGAACTTTTTGAACACAAATGAAAAGGAGAGAAGAACCTTCGAAGGTATGCGGTCGGATCTGCTAACCTGAGACAAATGGGCCAATTAGTAGATCTGTGACAGTTGCGATTAGAGTTTCACGAAAGAAAAAAAAAAGTGAGAAAGAGAGAAGAAATTACTACGTTTGGATCGAAAATGCGAGCAGCTTGAGAGATCCCAGGTGGGTTATATCGATTGACGATTGAAGAAGAAGAGGGCGGGTTTGTCTACTAACGGTTGCAGGCTTCGATATCGGTTAAAATAAAAAATGGGAGCTTTTATGCAGAGCAAAGGACACTGTAACATATTCTTTAAAAAAATAAAAAAAAAAAACAAAAATACAGCGTGACGTGTATTACGTGTCAAGACTTGTGTTAGCTCCCCAATCAAAGTTTGACACGTGAGCATCTTTCTGTCAGCGTTGGTCTTTTGGTACCTCTTTTGTTGATTATTGTTTTGTTTGGCAACTTAGATAAGATGTGAACTGGCAATCATAACTACATTGACATTGTGAGTACTAATTAATTTAATTGACAAAATTAGAGAAAATCTAATTTTAATTTATAATTAAGTCATTAACAGTCATAATTGTGAGTAAGAGAAGATTAATAATTTTAATATGATATAAATTAACAGCTCATCCTCAATCAGGTAGTTCGAGGGCAGGGCAATTCTATGATATCAGTTATGGTCTGTTTGTTTTCAACAGGAATGAGATTGTGAAAGGGATACTCGAGTTTCTTTGTTTGTAGCACTTCTCATCATCTGCATTCCACTCTTTTACCGTTTTGCAGCTGCACTTGTTGCAAGAATCTCTGGCAACTGTTCCTTAATCTTCTTCGTTCTTCACCACATTATGAAGCAGGTAAAGACGAGCAGTAGAATTCTCCCTTATTAACTCATATGCCAGAAACAAATATTAGGTTATCTAATATATCAATCAAACTTCAAAAATCTGTAAGTAGTTGCTGCATTGGATATGGTATGAGCATTGTAACAATACAGTTGCTGCCATAAACATGAACTTGAGAAAGGCTAATATGAGTAGAAATTAACTTGTAACAAGTAACTGGGGGAAAACTTTGGCAGCGGTTATAGCTGAAGAGCCTCGCCGTTAAACCCTGAACATGTATTGGCTTTCATGCTTCAGCTGAGTTCATGCAAAATTATAGCTTTAACAACTAATGGAGAAAAACTAACCAACTCATCACATCAGATTTTCAGATACCAGACAATTGAATAGTGAAGTCGATCTAGTTGAAATGAAGAAAATTATGCAGGATACTATATCATTCTAGTGTGTGTCTATCAAATAGCAAGTAATTGTCTAAGGACATCTTGGTACAAGAGCTTCTTTAGACATTGGCAATCAGGAACGGTATTATTTTATAATTGAGTTGCAGCAAATTTTATTCACTTTCTCAGTTTATCTTTTGTTAGGGCATTGACTAAGGACATCATGGTACAAGATCTTAAGCAGATAGCCATTTCAAACTACATATCCGAAGACAAGATTGATAGAATTATGAGATTTACTTCTTTATAGAGCACTAACTGCTCATGATATGCAGGCCATAGAACTTTCAGAATATAAAGAGGCATTGTCTCAAATTGCCACTTAAAGTTAGAGCAATTGAATGACAAAAAGAATAAACTTTAAGGTGGATGGAAATGAAACGAAAACTCAGAAACACTTATGTGATTGGTAGGGTAAATTTTCATTTATGCATGACACCATCAAGCATAGCCCTTTTTCATAGTTTGCAGAACCATATGCACATTACTTCTCTATGAATAATTACAGACAAGGTAACATGTCCTTAATATCAAATCTTTGGGATAACATTTAGAATATTTTTACCAGCAAAGCTAACTAGAATTCTCTTCAGGATTTTAAACTAAGATCAGGCAACAAGTGGCACAAATTTGGCAAAATAGAAATCAAATGGAAGCCCCAAAAAAAAAATGATGAACTTATTGTTTTTCTCTCACACAGTTGTTATGCATTATTTATTCCTTCTAATTGAAAAACACATTTTTGCAAAAGAACAGCAATATATATCACAAGTAACCAAATCTAAACACTTGATATAGAATTTTGGATCAATCATAGAAAAAAAAAATCACCAAATTCCATGGTGAACAATAGAGCTTATGAAATCAATAATACATTGTATATACTACCATTAAACTAATCTGAACATTTATCACGGCATAAAACAATAGAACACGCCACAAACCAGAAGGGCCACCAAACTCTTACCAGACACAATTCCGAACTTTATCATTGCAAAAAGTAACCAGACAAGAATAACACAAAGAAAAACAACAAGCTACCATATATCAACACAGCCTTCTGGCCAGAAGTGAGCGCATTTCCACCCAATCCAAACTGCTGATTCTGCGCAAACCCCGCAATCTCCACACTCTTACTCTCAAAAAAACTCTTTGCTGCACCACAAGTAGGACACCTCCAATCCTCAGGCAACTTGTCAAACTGAAAACCGGGTGGTATAGGATATGAAGGATCACCAACTGCTTCATCATATTTATACCCACAAGACCTACATTCATATATACCCGTATTCAAGACCGCAAACTTCTCTTCTAACCGACTTTTATCAAACTTTTCTTGCTCTTCTTGTGCAGCAGCAGCAGAAGAAGAGGAAGTTGGTGATGGAGGTGGAGGTGGAGGTGGAGGTGAGATATTGGACTGGTGTGAAGTAGGCGGCTTGTCCTCTTTAGAAACATCAACGGAAAGAGGAACAAAAAAAGGTTTTGAGAATTTCTTGGGGAAAACATACATATAAGGGAAGTGGGATTTGGGCGGTTTTGAAGGAGAAGTTTGGGAGAGACGAAAAGAAAAGGTGGGTCTTGTTGTTGCGGAAGCCATTAATGACAAGTTTTGTTTGTGTTTATGGTTCTGGTTTTATTATGGGTTGGTTTTTCTCTTGTTTGAAAAATGTACGAACAAGTGCGGGGTTTCAGGTTCTGTTGTTATTATTGTTGTGTTTCTGGGTAGAGAAATGAAGAGAATCCATTGAAGCAGAGAACACACTATTTCTGGAAGAGAATTGGATAAGGTGGGCAAATGTCTAAAGATTTGCAAGTAGTAGATTATAATCATGGCCCGGGTCGGATCATCAAATTGAGTTATATTTGCCCAACCCGAGCCCAGAAAAGGGATGAATTATTCGTAAATTTGGGCTCATGATTTTCTACTCGGACAAGAACTCCTCCACGGCTGGTAAACAGAATCCCGGTAGAACCGAAATCATCGTAGATAAATGTCAAATTGGTCCCTATAGTTTTTAAAAAATAAAATGTATGTATCTATCACTTATTTTAAGTTTGTCCTTGTCATTCAAACAAACTAATTACACGCTAGAATATGAAACATTATTCCCTTGATTGTTTTCTGTTGTTTCAATTCGCCATGGCTGGTCTCAGCGCAAGGGAGAAGACG